>JALRMM010000016.1:0-192826 GCA_026122155.1 Zymoseptoria crescenta
CGGCATTCGCCGCTACGCTCGGCGTCGTATTATCCACGTATTATTAACGACCTTACCTAAGGTCTAGGGCTAGGCTATGCCTTAGCCTTCCCTAACAGCCGCCTATAACAAGTACTATACTATTACTACCCGTACCGTTAAACGTCGCCGTACTAATAATAGCTAGCTAGTTACGCGTTAAGATAGCTCGAGTCCGGACGACGAGGTAGCGTTTCTCTCTAGGCTCGTAGTAGTATACCCGCGATTTCCGTCTATAGTAGTGCTACTACTATAGATAAATATTTCCACGGTACTAATTAAACTTCCTAGGGAAGTAATACCTCTACGCGCGCTAAGAGGTAGGCCTCTATAGCCGTACGACGCGCTAATGCACTACCTACTAGACGATATATTCCTAAATAACGCGAGATTCTCCCTCGACTACTACTAGATCTACCTCTACTACCTCTATCCCCGCCGCCTCTACCTCCGTCGCCTCCCCCGCTAGACGAAGACGCGTAAGTAGCGTTACGTGTTATAGAGGAGCTAGAGACCCTCCGTTTAGAGCTCTATAAATAAGCATATAGGGTTCCTCGTACGTATAACGGTAGTACTAACCTACGTATACCGGCCGCGTCGGAGAAAGACTAGGACCGAGTAGAGAGATAGATAAAGGACTTAGGTTTAAAGTAGACGCAGTTTTACACTCGTTATAAGGAACGCTAGTTTAATATTAAGGTAGGTAGGCAATTACCGTCTATAGTGCGTATGTTACTATAAATAGGAATTAACGCCCTCGTAGATCGATCGCGCTCTTATTTACTAGCACTATAAGACGGCCGATACGCATCTCTCGTAGGACGCGCCTTTCCTTATGTCCTCCGCTAATAATATATATCCGGGCCCTATCCCTACGTAGCTACTAGTATTAGAGGACATCGAGTAGCTACTTATCGCTCCTATATATATTAGCATACATATAGTCTACGTCGATAGCGCCTAGTAGAGGTATAAGGGACACGTTATAACCTTCGCCCGTAATGTTCCTAATATAGTTACTAAGCTACTACGATTGCCGGCTTAGTGCAATACTATTCTTATCCGGCCGGAGCAAGATATAGAAGATCCTAATCGTAGTGAATTTATAGCCTAGTTCCGTAGATCGTTTACGGTAAACCGTTATAAAGTCCAGGTATTTCCGTCTATAGTGCGATCTACGCTATAACTATAAACTAACCTACTTAGGCCTAGCTCGAATATCTCTACGACTATTACCCTAGGTATAAGGACATTACTATCGATTAGGCTACACTCCTATCTTTGTCGGAAGATAGTACGGTTATAGATAAGATTATAACGGTAGAAGTAGAAGATAATACTATACTACCCGAGGGTAAGGATAGTGCGAACATCGAAGGTGTAATAGAGGGTACTATAGTGCTAAACCTCCTCCCTAGTAAGACGGAGGCGGTAGATTTTCTTTAGGGTAAGTATTTCTATCTATAGTGCGGTTGCTACTATAGACAGAAATTCAAGTCTAAAAACACGGACTAAGGAGTCTAACATTCTATAGGTCTAAAGCCTAATCCTAAGCATTTTAGAGCCGTAATAGCATAGCCGCGTCTATAGACTCTACGGTATTCGTAGTAGGACCGTATAACGTAGTAGGCCTATAAGGAACGGATCTTCTCGCTCGCATTCCTATGTCTCTTCCCTTAAGGGCTCGCAGATTAGGCCCTCCTACGCTTAAGGAAGGTGCCGCTATTAAGGTAGATCTAGCATCTCCTTCGATACGATAATAGCCGGTTCGCCTATTACTAGCGCTTCCGCTATACGGTGTTTAATATATAGATACGTAATATTAGTAGTAGCCGGTTACGCTAGATTATTAATCGTAAGGATAGCTACGTAATAATACTAGATAAACTGCGTAATTACCTCCGTAAGGATACGGTTTAGGCGTAGCGCCTACTTAATCGCGTCGTACGTAGCTTAACGAACATTAAGGGGATCCGGCCGTTCTAGAACAAAAAGCGATCGGAGCTAACATTATATGTTTATGTATTAGGTTAGCGATTTTCGTTTATAGCCCGGCTAATACTATAGATAGAAACGCTAATCCCGGTAGGCAAACCCGCTTTCTTCTTTACTTTTAGCGCGGCCGACATATAGTGGGATAGTCTATATCGACTGTTCCCTAATTATAAGAGGTGGAAGAATAGTATAGATACTAAGCGACTCGACATTAGACGCCGGAACCTCTATAATAATCCGTATATTGTAACCTAGCACTTCTACGACCGCTTTACGTCGTTCTTCGAGTAGGTCCGTAATCCGTAATCTATAATCCGGAATTTCCGTCTATAGCGCGCTCTCTACTATAGACATAAATACTAACTTGTTTCGTAGGTCCTTAAGCCTAAGTTCGGCATCGTTAACTACTAGTTTAGGTACGAGTTTTAAGGCTACGGTAGTACGCACGTCTATAGCTTTATATAGTGCGATCCGCGTGTTATACCGGAGGTATATAGTAACATCTAGGACGAGACGGAGCGCGCCGCGTTTACTACCTTTTAGGATAAGCATATCGTCGCGGTTAACCCTTAGCTAGGTAGGGCTCGCGCCGGTATTAGTACTCGAGGTATATATAACACTACTACTAATAAGCTAACTAACATCCTCGAGGATCTATCGGACGTCGTAAATCGCGTATAGTAGTACTCGTACGACGGAAGTAAGGTAAGTATATCTATCGTTCGTTACCTCTATCGTACTACTACCGCCGCCGCTACCGCCGCTACTACCGCTACGGTATATTTATACCCCCCCTTCTACCTCTTTTTCTTCTCTTCTTCTTTCTATACTAGTAGGGTAAGCGACTTTAGATAGCGGCGGAGCGAGCGCCTTTAGACGTATAGTAGCCGCTACCGCTACCTAAAGTCGCTACCGCCGCCGCCTTCCTCTTTTCTTCTTCCTATACTAGCGGGGCGTAATTTCCTATCTATAGTACAATTGCCGCTATAGATAGAAATTAGCCGCCCGTCTTAAAACACGGACTAAGGAGTCTAATATTTTATAGGGCTACTATTAACGTAGGGTGCGAGGCGCTCTACCTAATACGCCGACGAAGTGTCGATTCCACTTCCCTCGCGCTACCGGGCCTATAACGACTAATCGTAATCGTAATCCCTACTACCCTCTATTTAATACTACCTTAAACGACTACATAATAAACGCGTATTGCCCTACGGTCGCGCTAGACTAGCGAGCGAATAGCGACATCTCTCCCTATACGTCTATAAAGGCGGTAATTAACTACGTCGGGAAATACGCGACTAAGAACGAGCCTACGACGTTAACCTATTAATAGATCGCCGGAAATCTAGCACCGTTTTTGAATAAGAATCGGGTGCGTATTTTTAGCTATAGTAGTATTTACGGTATAGATAGATATTGCTAACCTAGACCTACCTCTAGCCCGCGTTATTACTAGCTATTAGGACGATTAATCGGTTAATTGCGGAAAGAGACTAGTTAGCGTAGGAAGTCTTATATATCCTCTTCGGCTTGCCGTTATTAATAGGTAGCCGTAAGTCGGTCGGGCTAGACTATCGTACTAAGGATTAGCTTAGTATATCGGTAGAACTCGACGAGAGCGGTAAGGAGATTTAACGTAGCTAGACGCCTCTAGAAAAATATAAGATAAGGCCCGATAAATGTAAGAACACTAGCTTCTTCGAGTTCCTTATAACCTTTAAGTACCGGAAGGGTAAAAGCCCCCGTCCTCGGCCGAATGCTCCCGATCGTATACTTTACTACTAGCTAAGGTATTTCCGTCTATAGTGCGATTTGCACTGTAACTAAAAATTAATCGCCTATTTATAGATATTTAGCCGGGCCCGGTAGCCTAGACTACGAGCACTTCTACCGTATAAAGCTCGTACTCTACTATCCCTTCCGGGCATACCCTACGCTTCTATACGATAGGTACGCTACGTAGGTAGACGCGTATAAGTCCTACCGTTAGTACTACGAAGACTACTCCTTCGACTATATAGATAAGGTTCTTAAGGAGGCGGATAAAGACGAGGAGTTCGAGCCTAGCGAGCAACGCCTAGAGCGTAATGCGGGTAGTACGGAGCTACTCGCTAGATAGACTATCTATCGGAATCTAGCCGTACGGCGTAAGGATCCGAATAATCTTAGTAAGCGGACGGACGACTAGCTATACGACTAGGACTTCTATGTTAGTACGTATTAGCGGTAGCAGGATCCGGTTGTAGAGATGCTTCCTAGATAGGAGCTAGATATCTATTAATCGAGCTAGTAGGAGCGAGCGAAGGCTGCCTATCTAAAGCAGTCGGAGGTAGCCTTCTAATCCCCTAATATAGTTAACATACTGTCCGTAGAGCAGCGGCTAGTATATAAGAAGGTAATAAACTATTATAAGTCCGCGCTCCGTAGTGCTACTCCGCCGGAACAGCTACTATATAATGTAGACAGTCGGGCTAGTACTAGAAAGTCCTTCCTTATTTAAGCACTTTCGGCTTATTTGTAGGTATACATTTGTGTCTATAGTAGTAATCGCACTATAGATATAAACTTAACGGATCGGACTAAGGAGTCTAACTACTATAGGTCCTATTGCCTTATACGACTACTACGATCCTTCGCGCTATACCTACCGGCTCTACCGCGTATAACATTAACGGTAGCACCCTCTACTTACTGCTTAAGCTTCCTATTAATTAACCCTTTAAGAAGCTTCTAGTAGCCGCTACCGTAGATATATAGCGACGCCTTTAGGACTATAGGTATCTAATTATCGATAAAAAGAGCATAGTTAGCTTAGTAACACTATATTAGATCGATCTTCGATTAAAGTAGGCCTTCGTTACCAATAGACTCTTTAGTAGCATTAGTATTCTACTATTTAGTAACTTCTAGTAGCTCCCTCCGATTAACGATAAGGCTATGTTCTTTAGCGTTACTAACCGACCGAAGGAGGCTAGTAGCGTGTCTATAGAAGATTTGTATAGATTCTATAAGTATCGAGCTTTTACTAAGTCCGTTAAGCTAACCGTATAGTAGCGCTAGCGCGCTAGCGGTACGGATTTCGTATCCGTCCTTAAAGGGCTTCGTAATACCGAGGTTATATCGGAGCATTAGAGTACGTTATCTATACGTTATATAGTTCGTATCCCCGCAATTTCTGTTTATAGTGTATTAACTACTATAGACGAAAATCCTTACTATACTTAGCGTGCTAACAATCTCTAATTAGTCGAACTTCAATTTCTAGTATCCGGTCTACCGCTAGTTTAAGGACGCTATCCGCCTATACGGCACTAACGTAGATACGGACGTATACAACCTTACTCGTATACGTAATAGCGGGTAGCCTATCTTCTCGTGCCTCGTATCGAATAGTTATCCGGTCGCTACTAAGGTACCTACTCCTAAGGCTAGCTACCTCGAGAACTATATTAACCTTAGCATCGGTTGTAAGCTAATAATCCTTTAGAACCTCTAGACCGAGCGTAGTATCGTTAATAGCACCGAGTACTACCTATATAACATCGTATAGAAAGTAGGCTTATCGCTAATAGCGGATCCTCCTACCTAGCCCTACTACCTTCTCGTCGTAGTCCCGCGATTAAGCTATAATAGACCGCATGTCGAGGAATATTCGTTTCGTGGGTCTTAGTTCGCCGTAATCCCGGTATTTCGATCTTAGGTCGGATTGTAGTTTCCGTTTATAGTAGTGTTACCGCTATAAACATAAATTCCACCCCTACTAATAGTCCTAGCGCTCCTTCTTCTATAAAGGCGAAACCCGTACCCGTACAAACTTCCCTATCCGACTCGCGTACGCTATTACTATCTATAAGGCGTAGGGTATAATACTTCCGTAGGCTGTCCTTAATCTTACTACCGGTAAAAAGAACGTACTACTATTCTACGTCGCTATATCGCGTATTAAGAAGCTAGAAGATCTATTATTTAAGGATACCTTTAATTTAGAGCGACTTTAGGCTAGTACTAGCTATCTCGCTATAATGCGGACTACGGATTGGAACCGACGACTCGTATAGCGTATTACCGTTACGAATATATATAGCTCGGTAGTTCGTAGTCGTAGCTAGCCCTTACCTAGCTACGTCGTACGCCTACCTCCTCGTCTATCGGTCTAATCTCTATTACATTTACGTCTATAGTATAACCGGCACTATAAATAGAAACTAGCCGGAGAATAGTACGGTTTAAGGTTAGGAGTTATAGGACGAGGGAACATTAACGAGAGAACGATCTAGTATTTATTTAATTACGTCTTATACCCCGAAGGGATACGTTCTATCGTTAATAGTTTATACGGTCTTATACGTACGCCCGCCTAGTAGGTCGGACGCCGCTACTACTCTCTAAACTATTTACTAGTACGACGATACTAGTATATCCCTACGCTAGATATATATACCGTAGGGGCCGGTACTGCCTACCTCTACTATATAATCTTAGGCCTAAGGCCTACTAGCGTAGTTCGCGTAAGGAGTCGGCCGGTGCTAGCTAAGCTCCTAGTAGCGACTAATACGTAACTACTAGCGCTACGACGCCGGCGAGCCCTAACCCTAATAGAACGGAGTTACCGACTACTATACGCGCACGGGTTAGCTTAAATTTTTATCTATAGTGCGATTACTACTATAAATAGAAAAGGTAGAGTACCTACCTAACGGTTCTACTATACTAGGCGGCGTAAGGGTACTATACCTAAACTAGGCGGATAACCGATAGGGCGCGAAGTAGGCGCGACGGTAGTAGGAGGGCTATAGATATATATAGTTAGTCGTTATAAGGTAGCTATAGACGGAAATAACTAACCTAGTATCGTCGTCGTCGTCGTTATCGTTATTATCGTCGTCGTCGGCGGTAGTAGGTATAGGAAAGCTATAGGAGTCGGTTAGTAATTATTTTCTCGGTAGTAATTATTACTTAAGAAAGGAATTACTTACCTAGTATTATTATTATCGTCGTTATCGTTGTCTATAGGACTACGTAACATGTTAGCTACTATTCCTATATCGGCTTATAGCTATATAGCTCTTAAGTCTTTCTTAGTCTCTCTTCCTAGGTATACTTACGTAGGGTTATAGGCTAGCGGAGCCGGAGTATAAATAGAAGTAGGCGTAGGGGCCGGAGGGGAGGCGGGGGCGTAGCGGGTAGCGTAGGCGGCGCTATTAGGAGTTAGCTGTTTTATATCTATAGTACGATATACGCTATAGATAGAAATTAACCTACTTACGGCGGGCGGTAAAAGCGAAGCTGTTTTTAAACTAACGAATCTCTATATATATAGTTAGATACTACGTTACGAGGAGGATTCGCTATTAAATTACTTACTCTTAGCGGTACGCTTCTACTAAATAGTAGCGTCTTCGAAGAAAGTGTACTATATATAGTATTAGATACTACTAACTACACTACCGCCGACATTACTTATAGCTCGCGAGAGCGAGCGGCGCGACGGCGGGCTAGGTATAGTAGTTAGAGCGGGTGGTTAAGAGTAGTAGTAGTAGTAGTAGTAGTAAACTTATAGGGTAGTAAACATTACGTCTACGTCGTAAAGTTTTAAGAATTTCTCGTATATATTCCTTCCTATTATTACTTTTCTCTATCGTATTATCCGCCTTTCTATTTACATAGCTAGCGCTACCGTAACTAGAAATAGCTACTATACCTATAGGAAGTAAAGTAATAGAGTAAAGCTAAACGCTAAGCATCGTCGTTTTAGGGTCCAAGCTGTCTCGAATTTCGGCCTCTCCCGCTACTATGCCGAATACGTCTAGCCCCCTTCGGGCTAACCTTTAAGCACCGCTCGATTAAATATCCTTCATTGGGCCGAAGGCCCTATAATACTGGACTGGATTTTAACCGGGGTTGGAATGATTGGCTAACAGCCAAAGTTGAAATGTCGCTATCACGTGCAGACTTACACGTAATTCTGCTATGTCTTTCGGCCGCCGGCAGGCAAAGGGGGGTCCTAGGGGGTCTCCCCTAGAAATAAAATCTGCTTTTCCTTAGGATTTGTCGAGTATTATAGGAAGTCCTTCGGCCCACATACTTGAGCAAACGGAGTGCTTCGGTTAAACTGCAAAGCTTGGCTGCAGTTTGAACGGAGCACGGAGAGTTAGCTCGGCGATATTCCTTGTAACGTTACCATCACAGAGCTTCAGCCGCTCGAAGGATCACGTTCTCGAATTAAGATGATGCGTGGACTGGAGCCTGCAACAATGCATATTGCAACGTGTGACAGCCACTCATCATCTCGAACGACAACCTCCGTCGCTCTACCGCCCGACTGATCGCGATCGAGCATAATCGTCCTTGGGTAGCAGTAACGACCCTGAACTCTTGCACATTCACATGCTGGGTCCATCTGAAGACAGAGCCATACAGTTTGGTGTCACAGGAGGCGAAAGAGGAACGCCCAATCGATCCTGAGGGAACAATTCACACCTCACGCGTCGACGTACGCATCCCTCACAATGCCCGAATCTCGAGACGACTCCCCAGGCGAGGACTACTTCAACGACCTCACGCAACAACCCTCAAATCTGTCCGATCCCTATGCACGCCGTGCCTCTGAAGACGATCCAAACAATGCCACGACCAACGGACAAGGTGGAAAGCTTAAGCGCATCGCCTGCATGATCTGCCGCAAGCGCAAATTGAAATGTGATGGCGCCAAACCCGCGTGCGGAACGTGTTCACGCCTACAACACGATTGCTCGTATGATGTGGTGAGGAAGAAGCGTGGTCCGAAGAGAGGATACGTGAAAGCGCTCGAACAAAGGCTCGCGCAGGTTGAGACGCTCCTCAAAACGAAGGATGATGTTCAGGTGCAGGTGCCGGTGTTGGGCAGAGAGGGAATCGGCTTTGGCAGTTTACGTGAGGATGATAGATTTGAAGTTGAAACGATACCGCAGTTCTTGGAACAGGACAACATTCAACAACGGTCAGCTGCTGGTGCAGGATATCTGGACGGCAGCTTCCAGCAGCCAACGGAATTGATCGGACTCGGACTGGACGAACCCCTTCCACATCAGGATGTCATTGACGCCCTCAACAATGCCTACTTCGCCAAAATCCACTCATCTCTCCCTATGATCCATCGGTCGCGGTATTATGCTGCCATGCACCTTGCACCGCACATGCGGCCGGCGATTGCGTTGCGATACGCCATGTGGTGTAATGCCGCAGGAGTCTCAGATCAGTACGAAGGCTTGCAAGAAGCCTTCTACCAGCGAGCGAGGAAGTATCTACAACAGGACGAGATGAAGGGACACGGCGAACCATCGATAACAGTGGGGCATTGCCAGGCATGGTGTCTGCTGGCGACCTACGAGTTCAAATTGATGTACTTCCCTCGCGCGTGGATGTCTGCTGGAAGAGCCTGTCGTTTGGCGTTGATGATGGGCTTACATCGACAGGATGGAATGGGTGTGGACGTCAAGCAGTGTATACCTCCGCCGAGAGACTGGACAGAGAAAGAGGTAACCATCTGACTCGCATTCCTCGCTTAAGACCCAGCTCACCTGTCGTTCTAGGAGCGGCGCAGGACGTTTTGGATGGCCTTCGCCGTCGACCGTTATGCCAGCATCGGCACTGGCTGGCCGATGACTGTGGACGAAGGAGACATCATGACCAATCTGCCCTGCGGAGAGGATGCGTACGACATGAGCCGGCAACCTTCGACGACGTTGACCCTCCAACAGGCATTGGAGCCGTCCGGCCCAGCAGGCGTGTCCAGCTTTGGTGGTGTGGTCCTGATGGCATGTCTTTTCGGCCGGAATATCACACATCTACATCGACCGGGTCCGGATGACCAGGACGATGATTTGGAAGGCGCCTTCTGGAAACGGCATCGTGACTTGGAGAACATCATTCTCAACATATCTCTCGCACTTCCGGAGCACTTGAGACTACCGCAGGGTCTGAACAACGCGAACACTGTCTTCTTAAACATGAACCTTCACACTTCGACGATCTGTCTCCATCAGGCGGCCATCTTCAAAGCGGACAAGAACCGAATGTCGGCTCGCATATCGGCGGAGACCAAAGTGCGGTGTATCACTGCTGCAGCTGAGACGGCGAGTATTATGCGACAGATCTGTCACCTCGATCTTGCTGCTGTACGTAGCCTGACATGCTGAGGTACAAAGATATTGGCTAACTCTTACAGATGCACCCGTTCATATGCTTCTCCCTCTACGTAGCGGCGCGCGTCTTCGTTCAGTACCTGAAATCCCGCCCGAAAGACTCTCAAGTCCGATCTTCTCTCCAATTCCTCCTCTCGGCCATGCACGCAATTAAGCGCAAGAATCCTCTTACAAATTCTTTCCTCGTCCAGCTAGACGTCGACATGGAAGGCGCTGGACTGGAGCCTTCTCTGCGTGCGACCACGCAGAAGCTTCGAACGGAACTGCCAACTTTCATCGATGGATGTAACGCGCAGCATCTTGTCGCGCCACAACTTGGAGATAGCAGCGGTACCAAGTGGACAGGCAGACCGACCTATGGCGACACTGGCCTGGCCGCGTACAGCAAGCCAGATCTGACTGGACAATGGCCTTCGACAACAACGACGTATACCAGCGAGAGTAGTTCGGCAGGATTCATACTGCCCGTCCGAACGCCAGGTGGAACGTCTTTGCCAGCAGAAATGGACACCAGTCCGGATAATAGCGGTGACCAAGGAACTACGCCAGGATCCAGCACGCAGTCGCAGCGGAATGCAGCGTCTTCGGGCACGTCGCATACCGGCTATTCACCTGTCAACATCCAGTCGCAAGAGCATGCCCCGATGGACACGTTCGACCCCAGCACAGCTTCCTTCACATCAGGGTACAATCAGCAGTACTTTTCCGTATCAAATCTACAGCAAAACCGCGGCTTCGTGCTTCCACAGAGCTGGGACGGCAGTGGTATGACACAAAGTGGAGGAGCAGAGAGTAGTCTCACGGCAGGCGGCTTCGGCGACCTAATCAATGGCATGTCCGAAGCCGACTGGGACAATGTGCTGCTGGCCTCATTTTCCGGCGGCAACTGGGAGAGCGGGGTGGAGCCAACGGCGAATTTTATGTGAAAGTGATGAGGAGGAAGTGGAAAAGACCCACCTGGGGCTGAAGAGAATGCAGAAACGAGTCGCTTCAGCAGTGCGGCACGGGCGCGGGCGCACGGCGGTTTGGGTTGGTTTTGTGTTTTTGGACAGGGGTCGGGGATGAATGCAATCCACCATGGGGTGGTTGCGGGCGGGGACGGGATAACGATTGGCGAGACGGAGGTGGACTGCCAGAATCAGGATGGCTCTCTTCGTCACGCCTCGGTGACGATCTAGATGGAAGGATACGACTATGCTCAATGATACCAATACATACGAAATGGACATATGACAGCGATCCTGATGGCCAACCGGTCAGTATGGCAATTGAATCGGGAAGGTGCGATGAGAAATCGAAAGCATGCCTGTAAGCGAGGGAATTTTCGAAGGAACGAGCTGTCGCGTCGCGTGCTCGACTAGGACATGGGTGGTAGACAGGGGAGGTGACAGGTTTGACATGGGTGGAAAGGCTGAGAGGTGGAGTCCTTTTCTCACTCGTCGGAGTCGACGAGGCTCGTCCCGTGGTCGTTAATCTTCCTTCGCTTCTGGAGGCGGTTCATGCTCGTGATCCTGCTCGGATGTTCGGTGCGCGAATGGGAGATGAGATGTGCATTGTGTGCATGAGTTGCATGAATTGCATTAATGCCATCAAGGAAGAGCTTTGGAGTGCATGAATGAAGGGATCACATGAGGATGAACATTGGTCGGTTCTCCAGCAATCGCACCAGGGTCTGTGGTCTTGCGGTTCCGGCCCCAAAGTAATACATACATGTATAAGATGCGTACGATGATGGATGATGGAAGTAGCTCTTCGTCGGGTGGTCGAGGACGAGCATGACGGAGGTGTTGATCGTAGTGTAGCTGTCGTCGACAAACGACATATGTTTTTTGGCAAGAACACACGAGTCAAAGATCAAGCGAAGCTCCGACTCGCCTGAGGTGATCTAGTTCTACCTTGACACTTGCACTTTGGGCCGAACTCCGTTTCTTCTCGCTTAACACCCCCAAACGCTTTTCGGCTCAGTGCCCATCCTGGCCCTAAGCACGCCAGGCCGAGGCGCTTGAGTTGTAACTGACCACTCACCACGCTCACTAAGAAACGCGACCGCTGCGGGACGGAACCTTCAACGCAGCCAGCACGCAGCCAGCACGCAGAAAGCACTCGGCGCTAGGGTCGCGCGGTGGGCGTGACGTTAAAGCCCCGGCGATGGATGACCAGGCCAGTGTTCGTCTCTCAGTCTCGTCCTCTCCGTCGCCGATCCCAGCGGAGGAAGAAGCTGCTCTCAGCACCATGAGCGGCGCGGGCGCAAATTACGACTATCCTCACCAACAGCCGGCGCCTGGTGAGCAACAACCGCCACAGATGGCTCTCCCGTCCATCCAGCACTTTGATGCGCAATCCCAGCAACAGCAGCAGCAGCAGCAGCAGCACTACGTTCCGCCGCCCATGCCTTCGTCCTACAATCCCTCCGCGATGCACCAACCGATGTCGCATGCGCCGCACTCACAACATCCTCCACCATACCCACCCGTTCAATACCAATACCACACCGGCGCAGCTCCGCCTCCGGCTTCCATGCAAAGCGCCAGCGGCCAGAACGGCATGATGCGGTACCCCATCCAGCCGCAAGCTTCGTTGGCGTCGCGTCAAATGTCCAGCGGACACAGCAAAAAGGAGATCAAGCGGCGAACAAAGACGGGATGCATAACATGTCGCAAGCGGAGAATAAAGGTAAGCGAAGAAGTGTCGCGTTTCGATGGCTCGACGGACGCGTTGCTGGTGTTCCGAGGAGAGCGGGACCGAGCCGACAAGCGATGACAAGCGAAACTCTTTGCTCAGACCAGGGCACCTCAAGCTTAAAGACACCGTTGCTGACTCTTTGTCATTATTACCTTGTAGTGTGACGAAGCCCAACCGACCTGTCGCAATTGTCAGAAAAGCAAGCGCGAGTGCCTGGGCTACGATCCCGTCTTCAAACAGACTCCCCAGCCAGCCCCGATCCAGCCCGCGCCGAACCCTCCGCTCCACCACCAGCAATCGACTGCACACCACCATCATCACCAACAACCACCACCACACCCTCAACGATCGCCATTACCGGCGTCGCATCACCTCCAACAGCCACCACAGCAGCAACTCCATCAATCGCCATCAATACCCAACCATCCATACCATTCTGCGCCGCCATACCCTGGTGCTGGAGGAACATTTGTGCCAGGACCTGTCGCCTCATACCCTACCGGCGCCCAGCCGCATCAAGACTACCCGCCTGCACCACTCGATCCCGCGCTGTCGACAGCATCGCCGCAGCAGCAGAACATGGCGCAGAACAACTATCCACCGTCGCTGCAACCTCAGCGAGATGGTGCGTGACATGTCGGCCACTTCGCCCAGGATCCTACTGACAAGTGCGATGCAGTCAAGCCAGTCTCGATGGAAGAACTTTTTGCCCTGAACGATGTTCCTCCACGGTATCGCGAGGGTGACGCTTCAATGCTCCAGGCTGCGGACTTTGAGACTATCGGCACGTTCTTCAAATTTCACTATGCAAGTGGGCTGGACAGACTCTTCGAGACGACGTGGTACTCGCAGCGAGGGTTTGCTCAGCTGCGCGAAGATACAGAGCTGCCGAGCTATTTCATTCAGTGCATGGAGCAAATGTCTTCAAGAGACGAGTCCGCTGGCAAGGCTGCCATGTCCATGGAGGCACGGCTAGTATGGCTTCTAGCGAGCTTGCCACGCACTGCAGCATCTCGAACCAATGGTGCTGGTCTTGATCCGCTATTACAAGAGCTTTTGCCGCGCATTGATGCGTTGGAGCACCTCTTGACCGGCCAATATATGGATACAAACAGAGTCCCTGGCCCGGCACAGGCATCTCCACCTACCGGTCAACCTCAAGAAGCATCGACGGCGAGTGGAAAGTATAACGAACGCTCTTTCTGGCATCATCTCGCCAAGCTTGTCTCCATCCGGGATGATCAGCCGTCTGGTCTGAAAGACATCAACGAAAGCCTCAATGCTATTCGCGCAATTCTCAATATGCTGGAGAGTCGAGATGTGCTCTACTCTCTCGCAATCGGACGGCACATTGGTGGGCGCATACCTGGCTTTCCGCAACAACAACTCATCGCAACAAGCAACGATCCCAACGACGATATCAATAAGGTCAAGGTTGCGCATGGATTCATTCAACACGAGGAGCAGAGAGGTCAGAGCCAGGTTTTCCAGAGGATCTGCTCGATGGCGTTGAGGAGCTGGATGCTGCAGAGGCAGCGATGAGTGAGTGGTGAGGAGTATTGCACAGATTTGGAAAAAAAAACAAGATCGACAGCGAAGAAGCATGATGGGCTATGTTTCCGGCATGTGAGCGCCAAAAGATTCGTTTTATACCTGTACATTTTCTTGGATGCATTTCAGCGCTTTCAGCGCTTTCAGCGACGAAGACAACGAAGATACCACCTTGGCCGGCTGCATAGTTGCGGCTTTGTTAGCGAATTCAAGCAGATTTTGAGAGCATGCGTCCTTGACTGTCTGGTCAATGCCACACAATGTCTTCTCCTCTGGCACCGGACTCTTCTCAACTCCTCTCTCCCAGCGCTGAAGTCACGTTCGAACACGCCCACTTCTCCGTCGCCGTCATTAGCTCCACCGTCGACGTACCCGTATGCGGCAATATCATGACATTCGGATTCTCCAACTACCCGAGATAGACCTCCGGCTCCTCCTCAAACACATCCAGTCCTGTTGACCCAATCTATCCATAAAGTAAGCTCGATTGAGTTTCCAGCAGTAAGCACTATACCTGATTCCTTCTTCCTTCTTCTGTGTTGTTGAGACGGCGTTCCGTCTCGTACCGGCAGAGGCCCAATCGCCGCCTGTGCGGTCGCAAATACCCAGCAGCCGACCGTGCGGTCAGTTTTGTGCCAGGCTGGCCCAGCGAGAGAGTAAGATGAGGTCAGGAACATGGGTGTTGGGAATGGAAAGTCTCACGTGGTATCCGGTATTCTGGCCCAAGTGTCAAACATATATACCATCTGCTAATTGCCCTTGTATAGCAGTCCTTTTTATTTCTCCCTCCTTTTCCAAACAGAACGGTCAGCAAAAGTCACCACTCTGTATCTCGATTCTTCCACCGCCGACTCCTCTGGAATACTCCCACTGAGCTTCACTCAGATACTCCTCACCAACACCCACCACGAGACATTGCACCACCACGATGCAGACCACAGCACTGATCTTATCCGGCCTTGTCACGGTCCAGGCCTGGTCTGCCGTTTTCTACTCGCTTCCTGGGTGCTCAGGCGAATCACACGAAGTGTCCGGACCCGACGGCCACGCGTACTCGGTCGCCTGCACAGCGCCAGCGGGCATGCCTTGGAACTTCGACGCCAAAAGCGTCTTCATCAACGTGCCCACGAGATCGGAGACCTGGTTATTCACCGACAGGAATTCGCATTGCGATAAGTACGCAGGGGATTCCTTGGCAAATACATCGGAAGGGCCTGTTTTGGGGCCGGAAGCCCGTTGTATTAGGTGAGCATCTAAACATTCTCCTCCCACACGTTTCGCAATAAGTCTAATCTATCGGACAGCATGAATCCGGCGAAGGTCGGCAAGTGGAAGAATCTGAGTATCAGATTCGAGTGAGTGCAGCGCGGCTTCGTCCAGCACCGAACATAGCCGCGTCCATGGAGAGTGCGGAAGCGAAGGGACTTGGGCGGGGCGGCGAAGAGTTCGGCGATCCACGGTCCGGTGACGATCACGCTGTAGAAGGCCGTCAATGCTACCAGGCAGTTGTTGAAGGCTCTGGATTGGCACTGTTGGATGAAGTCGGCGCACTTGATGGAATCTTGGTGTAATGACTTCTGCGAAGGAGGATCAATAGCTTTGGACCGTGTTTCGTGGGCGCTGTGGATACAGTGTTAGCAGAGTTGAGATTTTGGCTGCTGGAGACTGAGAGAAGGAATTACTGCTCGATCTTCCCGAGTGTTCCCTAGAGGCGATAGACTCCTTGTAGACCGAAACGGATGATCGCGCCTCCGCCGCCAGAGTTCGGTGCGACAGGCATAGGAGGGCAGAGCTGCGCAGTATTCGCAGATCCGAGAAGTGACTGTTGATGTGGCCGCCAGAGGACTACGGGGCGTGATGCTTGTCGACCAAGCGATCATCAATGGCCTTGGTCGGATTGTGTGGACCAGCACTTTTGTTGCGAGCTTTGTCCTGCTGATCTACTAGATAGACAGTCTAGTGAGCCTATCCTGCGGTGCATGCACGAGAGGAAGCCAATGCCCTGCTCAAGTACCGGATTCTTTCAAGGCGGTACTGCTAAGCTATCAGTCCGCCTGGTGAGCCGTCAGCGAACTTACCTGTACTGTTCAATGAGCTGGCCTGCGTGATAAGCCATCCTAGTGACTTAGCTGCCGGGCCGAGTCTCCGGTCATGCTAGCTTGCCTGTCCGACGATTGAAGCTCCGATGGAAGCTCCGAGAAGATGGAGTCCCGAGGCAGAGATGTGGTGGACAGTCTGACAAAGTGCCGTGCGAATGCGTTTCGCCGCCATGCATACATTTGTACAAATCCAACATTGAAGTTGATCTAGTTCTTCGCTCTCCGCTTGCCCTGGTTGCGAACTCTCTCCTGTACGACGTGCTTGTTCGGGTTGCGCTTTTTCCTCGTCTTGAATCCTCCTTTGGCCTGGAAACAGCATTAGCGATGGTCGAACAGAAGTTCATGTGTTTCCAACTTACCGGTGTGCCCCAGATCGAGACCGGGTGCACATTACCCTTACTCTTACCACGACCACCACCGTGAGGATGGTCCACGGCGTTCATGGCCACACCACGAACCGTCGGTCGAATGTTCAGCCACCTGCTGCGACCAGCCTTGCCCAACTGCCTGAAATGCCAATGCGGGTTGCTTGCAACGCCAATAGTAGCGCATGCATCTCTGTGCACTTTCCGTACCTCTCCACTCTGAAGTCTGACCGTGACATCGGCTACACCCTTGCCCTTCTCTTCCTTGGCAATGACGGTGGCGTGTGTACCGGCACTGCGACAGAATACTGCTCCCCGAAGAGCCGCTGATCCAACACAGTAGACTTGAGTGCCCAACGGTACCATCTGCATCGGCAAGCAATTCCCTCTGAACGCAGTCTTCGCAGCGAGAATGCCCGGATCTACCACACCACCCATACTCGCCAATAGCTCTTTTGGAATTCCTGTCCGGAATGACTCGACCACATCTCCTGCACGCATTCCCTCCGCAGCGATGATGTAGCTCTTCTTCTTCGTCTCGACATTCTCAACCAGCGCCAAGTGAGCAGACCGATTGGGATCGTACTCGATGCGTTCCACCAAATGCTTGCCAGGTTCTGATCGGACATAATCCACCGTCCTGATCCTTCGTCTGTGTCCACCACCGCGATGTCTCATGGTCACCCGCCCTGAATTGTTCCGTCCACCCTTTCCATGGCCAATTTTCGGGAATGTCAACTTTTTGTAGGGTCCGCCCTTCCAGAGGTGGTCGTTGATCGGTCGCCTAAGATGTCGTGTACCAGGAGTTCGTGGGGTGTAAGTCTTCAGCTGGAAGCCAGTCTGCTTTCTCGTCGGCGCGCGCGAAGGTGTAAATGCTGAGGTATCTTGGGTCGTGGTCGCTGCCTGCACAGGCGTCTTAGGAACGGGGGTCGCATACGTTCGTCGCAAGGAGGTGATGAATGAGCGGCATTGTGACGGCCGTATCCGTGGTTGGAGCATGACTGTGACAGTAGTTTGCAGCAGCAAGCGGGGCCTCAAGATGAGGCGACTCTCGTGCTGTTGGATCGAGGACCGTGGTGATGATGAGAGCAAGTTCGAAGCCAAGGCGGAGGCAAAGCCGCACGTTAGCGGCGGCCAGTCGAGATGCCTGAGGCTCTCAGATAGAAAGAACCACTATTTACTGGGTCGCCGTTGCCATGGATGCATGAGCTCTTCCACGGAACGGATGTGAAGATTTGGAACCGTAACGCTCTCTCCTCGCAATCAATCGCGTGGACAGCACCAACATATCGCAACACGGACAACTGCACTCATACTACTTGGTCATCGCCGCCGTCTCGGTCCAGACAGACACACTGCAGAGAGATAACGCCGCATTGAATTGATTCGCGAAGCCACCACGTCAACATACTACCTTAGCCCAAAGCGGGCCGCGACAACAACTTGTTGCTTGGACTTTCTCGCGTCACAAAAAGAACGCTAGGACCACCCGCAACTCCACCATCGCGCTGCAAGGACGACCACCAAAACCTCGACTTCGCGTCTGTCACTTCACCACCACACCACATCCTCGACTACATCTACCACGACCAGACTACCTTACCGACCATCACCGCCATACCCTCCGCATCCCCGCCTCTGGTCCGACAATCGACAATCGACGCTTCAGTACCCAGCTCCACTGGTCCAGTTCGTGGCTCTTTAGCGCAGCATCTTCACCATCCCATTGCAGCGACGTTCCATGTTGATACCTCGACACGACACACACATTACAGCGACATATACTCCCTGCAGCTCTCTCATGCAGTGGTGACCGCGGAACAGATCACCAGCGGCTCCATCTGTACGTTTCAATCGCGCTCTTACCGCCGTCTCGAGTCGACCAAAACAAGCTGACTTTGGCTTTTGATAGCAAACCAAAACACCTCATATCTGCACATACGCGCGCTTCGTTCCTCTTTGCACAACGCGTACTAACTAACACTACCTCACACATACACAATGCCGCCCGTAAGTACTGTGCAGCTCACTGGCGCGGCCTCGTCGCCGCCAAAACAATCCCTTTACTGACTCCTTGCCAGGCACGAATTGCGAGACGGACGGTGACGGACGAGAATGCTGAGGCCACCGCTACCACACGCCTGACCCGCGCGAAGGCTGCTGCCCTGGATACCACCGTCGGTGACCCGCCAAAGAAGGCCGCCCTCGGTACCAAGCGGTCGACAGCAACCACAGCCACCAATGCTGCAGGCGGGAGGAAGAGGACGGCGCTTGGCGATGTGAGCAATGTTGTCAAAAAGGATCCGACCGACAATGGAGATTCCAAGAAGGGCCCACTGGCGAAGGGCATGCTGTCCAAGACCGCGAAGCCCGCCGGTATCACAAAGCAGCCCGCCCGCAGCACATCGACACGCACTGTACTCGGCCAGAAGACGACCACCAATGCCTCGTCAGAGCTGAAGCGTCCTGCCAGCGGTAGCGGAGTTGTCGCGCCCGCCAGCAAGAAGAGGAATACCTCCACCGCCAAGCCGAAGCGCGAACTGGAAGATGACGAGGACGAGGAGAACGCGCCTCCTTCGAAGAATACCAGTGTTCAGGTGAAGCGCGAGCAGAAGATGAGGTCCGCTCATGCCGAAGTTGATGACGATGATGGTGAGATGTCGCTGGAGGAGTTCACCAAAAACGCCAAAGACCTCGACACTGAGGACATGGACGATCCTCTCATGGTCGCCGAGTACGTCCACGAGATCTTTGACTACATGAAGGAGCTCGAGATCTCTACCATGCCCAACGCCGACTACATGGACAACCAGGGCGAGCTGGAGTGGAAGATGCGCGGTATTCTCGTCGACTGGTTGCTCGAGGTCCACACTCGATTCCGCCTGCTGCCGGAGACTCTGTTCCTTGCCGTCAACATCATCGACCGCTTCCTCTCATGCAAGGTCGTTCAGCTCGACCGCCTGCAGCTGGTCGGTGTCACAGCCATGTTCATCGCTTCCAAGTACGAGGAGGTCCTATCGCCTCACGTCCAGAACTTTGTTCACGTTGCCGACGACGGCTTCAAGGATACCGAGATCCTTTCCGCCGAGCGTTTCGTCCTCACCACCCTCGACTACGATCTCTCCTACCCGAACCCAATGAACTTCCTTCGTCGCATCTCCAAGGCCGACAACTACGACATCCAGACTCGCACTCTTGGCAAGTATCTCCTCGAGATTGGCTGCCTCGACCACCGCTTCATGAAGTATCCACCGTCGCAGGTCGCTGCCAGCGCCATGTACCTTGCACGTCTCGCTCTCGACCGCGGCGAGTGGGATGCCACTCTTGCCAAGTACGCTGGCTACACCGAGTCTGAGATCATGCCCGTCTTCAACCTCATGGTCGACTACCTCTCATCGCCTGTGATGCACGAGGCTTTCTTCCGCAAATACGCCTCCAAGAAGTTCCTGAAGGGTAAGTCATCTTCATCCTCACCTAGTCGACTTGTTCACTAACACTTCATTCCAGCTTCCATTGTCCTCCGCGCTTGGGCTAAGAAGTTCGTGGCGAACAGTGTCCTGAATGGCGCGAATGCTCCCTCCAGTGGTGGCAAGACTCCTCGCTCATAGTGCTGCCGTCAACATTGCTAAACTTCGATGCAGTATCGCACGCACTACCATCGAAGACTAGCGTTCGTCGCTCGCTGGATTTCATGCAAGCCGCGACGCTTCGTGAATTTGCTCACGAGGGCGACACATCGATGGAACTCTAGAGATCTCTCGGCTTTTCGGGAAACGGCGCTTGCGATGACAACGGCTGGCGAGCATTGCTAAAGACCGCGTTGTGCTTCGGCCGCCGTTCTTCTCACTTCTTTCTTCATCTGATTTTCTGCCTCAGAAGGCTATGTGTGTGCGACCTATGATCGACGACAGCACATCATCAGCGGCTCGAGGGAGGAGGGCCTCGAATCGGCATTGGATCAAATTTTCGATGCACTTGCTTGTTGCAAAAAATGTGCTTTCCTACATGGCGTATGGGTGTTATCGGTGTCATTCGGCGCCTCCGGTGGATGCTTTGCCGGTCTTATTTTGCATGGGGTTATGGGCTGTTTCATTAGCTAGAGGTGTAGCATGAGCATATGATCATCAACTTTGATTTCAATCGCTACGAAGGACCTCGAGCTTGATTCGCTTCGCCCCTGTGCTTCGGACGACTCTGTACGACGCAATTATGAGAGATGTACATTTGGCTTATTTACGAGGACATAATGGAACTGGCGACACGCGAGCAATGAGTTTATATCCGCTTGTAAAGTCCGTGCCTTGGACCGCGGCATTGACCATCAGTACTAGACCTCACACCTCGTCCTCGATCGCAGACAGATCCCTCTCCATGCAACACTTGCCTCCGACCCGCGAAAGATGTCTCCCGTCGACGATCACTACCCCATAGACTGCGCCTTCTGCAAAATCAGCGACGCCTACCAACCCACATCCTCCTCTCCAGTACCATCCAACCCCGATCCCGATCTCGTCTCGCCGCAATGCCACCTGATCCTCTCGACACCGCTCGTGCTCGCATTCCTCGACATAATGCCCATTGCTCGCGGACACATCCTCATTACAACGCGAAAACACTACACCAAACTCTCCGATCTGCAACCCTCTTCTAAACGTCGCGATTGGCTGGCCAAGCAGTCGGCGAACGAGGTGCGCGCGACATCTCGAGCATTGGGAGAGTGGATGCCCGTGGTGTCAAGGGCGCTGTGTAAAGTCACGGGGATTGAAGATTGGAATGTGGTGCAAAATAATGGGGAGAGGGCGGCGCAGGTGGTGCCGCATATACATTTTCATTTGATGTGAGTTGAAGGTTTGAAATGACTGCTGTTGTCCGACGAGTCACTGACCGTTTTGCTCCTAGTCCGAGATATCAAGAAGGGAGACTAGAAGGTCAAAGGACTGCGCGCAAGGATCACGGCATGTTGAAGAGTTGGAAGGTCTTTGGGCGAGGATCGAGGGAGGATTTGGACGACGATGAGGGTGCCGAGTTGGCAGCGTTGTTAAGAGCCGCTATCAAAGAGGAGCTTGAGGAGCAAGACTTGGCCGAGAAGGACAAACCGAAGCTATGAGTGGGAGCTATCGGCCGGAATTGGATAGATGGGAGCGTGCAGGATGATACCCAAATGTGTGGATATATGTGTACATGTAAGAGGAAGCAGGTTGTATATTGGCATGACAAGCACCAACGAAAGACATTGATGAAAGACCGCAGCAGCCACCCCCGGTCGACTCTATTGGTGTCCTCACATTCGCTAACTCAAGACAGCAAAATGATACAGACGCTCATCCAACCGAGAGGCTTTCTTCAACTCCTTCGCTACTCTCCTTTTCCCCGCCACGAAACGGTTTCCACGAAGTCTCGATCGACTTGCACATCCTCAATCAATTCCGCAGCTGCATCGTCATCTGCAATCCAAGCATACTCGCACCAAGCCATCAGTCATTGACCAATTCTCTCAACGGCGAGTCGCCCGACAACGCTTCGGAACCTCCGCCATCGCTACCCGGACCGACTACGCTGAAATCATTGGTCTCCTACAGCAACTTGAACACAGTGCGGAATTGCATTGCCGAAAACGGGAGTGTGCAATTTCTCTAACACGCCGAGAGCTTTCACCAGGTTGATGAGCTTCTCCCATGGCTTGTCCTCAATGGAGAACAGGCCCTCCCGTACATACCACAAGCGAGTCGAGCATCACCATGCCTCTGCAAGGAACGGTGAGCCCAAGTCTCTGCCGAGCGCGAGAGCTTGACCCTGGCAGCATTCGACGACTCCGCTTCTGAAGCCTCATCTTTCTTAGCTCGCTGCTCAATACCTACATCTTGCATGTTGTCGTATCCAGCTCTTTGATCACTGGTGCTTCCGTGTAGTGAGGCGGAGGAGGTAAGGATATCGCTGGTGCTCAGAATCATGAGGCATGGGCGATTTCCAGGGGCCTCGGAAGTGCTTTGGGCTGCCCAGCTTATTGATCTACCACCCAAGGACGAAGGAAATCTATCGATCGATCCTCTCCCTCACACACCACCGGTTTCCCAACATTGTCCTCCTTTTCCACGGCATTCCCACGATCGCCATGCTGCTCTCGAAGATCTTCGCTGCACTTCTCTTGGTTCCGGCTGCCCTTACAACGCCTGTTCCCGGGAAGGAGATGGTCGCGCTGGAGAGGACTTCCCGCGACGCAATTATCCGTCGCGACCTTGGACCGAAATACCGGCCTGTACGTGTGCTTTGTAACACAACAAGATTCGCTCGTTAACATACGATCCCAGAATCTCAACAAGTACTGTGATGACATCATAAATGACCCCAAGTTCGTTTATGCGTACGTACAGGCCGTGCGTAACATGTGCAAGCGGAAAACACGGGCAACTTGACTCTCGGGCACCAACGTCAATTGGTCATCCCAACTTTGTGGTGGTTCATCTTCGCCCTTGCACACACGTTAGTCGACTTTGTTGCCGCAAGAAGTACTGACGAGGAATCCAGCATGAATGCAAGACGTTCCTGCGATAGTGATATATCGTAAGCTCCGTCCTGACGCTAAACGCTTTACACGCTAATACCAAGCAGGTTCACGTTTATCTGCAAGATACACCAGGACAATCCTACCGAACAGGCCAAGACCGCCTACTGCGTAAAGGGGTACTACTGTGTCGAAACGGAGTTCATGTCGGACAAAGTCGCCACACCTGCTTATAGAGGATACAAGGATGTTCTTTGCGAGTCTGTCTATACAAAACTTACCTTGTCCATTGGGCCGGGAGTCACCAACGCCCAGACGGAATTCTCTGGAAGGCCACTAGTCGGCCCCAGCGGCCACATGGCGGGCCTTATCGTTCTACAAGGAGACATTGGGGGCATGCACCCCCGGCTCCAGTTCAAGTATGTGGATAATAAACGCCCCGGGCAGAACCTGTTGGGACAAAAGGTCATCCACGAAGGAGAGAACAAAAACAGCCTCCAAATGTACGCGATCGAGACCGATTACAACCACGACGCCGAATTCTTTGCGAGGGTCGAATTTCTGAGCCCGAAGCATTTGAACACTCTCAAACTGACGCTGTACGTCACACTGATTGCCGCATCATTATCATCGGTTTTCCCGGGTTTCGGCGGGAAACCGCCCCTCGGCGGGCAGATCGAGGCCAGAGACACGTCAGGGTTCGGAGAATTCGCAGAGGAGGTGTCCGCGGAGACGCGTGCTCATTGAGTGGGGGGGGGGCGCGCGGATTGGACCGCGTTGTAGCTCGTCAGTTGACCGAAACTGAAAATTGAACGCAACCGATATGACCCTACGTACTCGAAGTCGAATGGCGGCCCGGACCCACGGCTGATCGAACAGCAAGGTGCTGTGGCGCGGGTCGGCATGAGTTCGCAAATGAGTGCAATGACACACCATACGCGGTCTTCCAACCTCCTGATGCTGACATGATTCTGTGGCCAACGCTGAGAGACAAGGCCTGATGCACCACCGTGCTGCTTGTTTCATTTGATCACGATGCCACGCAATGGACACACTGAAACATGCCTCTCATTCAGTGAAGTCGCGGATGCCAAGTAGCAGGACATGCAGCCGAACAGGTATGTTCGTGGCCATGGGCTTTGGGTCAGAGCAGCGACGGTGGTGATGATACGTAACAGACGAGACGGTCGGATGGCAATAGTGTGATGAGAAGCCAGGCCAATCTTCGTTTCATTTGGCAGAATGCAGTAGAAAGACATTACCTCTACTTATATACAATGAGATGCCGCTTCGCTTCGCACCCCTATCTCTTTTCGTCTCAATCCAACCAACACAATGTTGTCGAGGCATCAATCCTGCAAACAGCCGTTCAAGTCGAGATAAGGTCATTGCCATGCAATCCAGTCAAGAAAGGCCCAAGCCACCAGGGTTCCCGGCGAGAGGTATCTGCAAACAAAACAAGTTCAAAAAAGCAAACAGGGTATCGTTTCATGTCCGGCGCTTGCATCATGCAAGGGCGGTATTCCGGCTCGCCAAAAGGCTTCCGCCCGCGGTAAGAGTTGACGAGGAGGCCGTCAATGATCCAAGGAGATATCCAGGTGCATCCTGGTATGAGTCTGCCGCAGAATGTGAAAAGGGTAGAAGACAATACGAGTCGTTATGTGCCATTGAACACAGATCCGAGTGCTAACTCGGAGTTGGAGGCTTGCTCACATCCAAATTGAGCCAGCTCAGGTCGGTGTTCCTTGCCGGCTCATCTTCCGCGCCCGGACGCGTGTCAGGCTTGGCCTTATCTTCGTAGTAAGAGCTAGGCACGCCAGGGAAGATCGTCACGACGGACGAGGTACTATCTCGAATCTCCCCCGCGGGCTTCGCCGCGAAAGGAGCTCGGGGAGGTGCCGCCCAATCTGCTGTCGGGCTGGCATTATGACTGAGCTTGACCTTCGATGGCTTCGCATATCCTACTCCAGTGCCAGGGAAGAATCCAGTGGACTTGCCACGAGAGGGTCGTCGGCTCTCCGTGTCATACGCACTGGCCGTGTAGACACTGCTGGCACGCCGTTCTCGATCTGCAGGCATGGGAGGGTTGGCGCTCATCGGAGTCCAGAGAGTGTGACCAGTCTCATTACAGTATTCGCTTGTGGCAGTGCTGTCCATTGTCGATCGATTACCGTATGAGCTGATGCTAGTCGCATGTGATCGATGAGGATCGTTGGGGTCGACGATTAGTCCCCGCTGACCTTCCGCAATGTCGGTACTACCTCGACTAGCAAATTCGTCATTCGAATTGAAAATGGCTGGTGATCGGGCGGCGACGTGTGACAAACGTTGACCATCCATCGTCCTTTGGAAGTCGAGATCGAGAGGCGCGACCATCACTGAAGACGGTATTCGAGAAACTCGGTCTCGTTCATCACTTGAATACTCCGACTCCGGGATGGGCGAGGTCCCAGGCTTGACATAGGCTGAAGGGATGTGAGACAGCCCGTTAGGCCCAGTCGCTGCGGTCGTGGCGAAGTACTTCGACCAACCCGAGCTCCGCGATCTCTCAGCCCTGGTGTCTTTGTCCAGCGAATTCCCCTTAAGAACAGCGGCGCCAGGCACGGCTAGACTGGTGGTGCTCCCGTCGAAGCTCTTGTCGCCAATGTCCATCATTTCGAGGTTGTCAGACGGCACGAACTTGCCATTCGTATGCTTAACAAGATGGGCAGTGCTCTCGAAGCTAGCCTTTGGCGCGTTGTTGTTCGCATTGTACTTGCCGTATTTGCCGGTCATGATCGCCAGCGAAGAGTGTGCGTTCTGCTTGGTCGAGGGATGCCATGGGCGATCGTATCCTGAAAGATCGTCGGCAGACATTCCAGCCTCTTTCATGAATGAAGCACCTCGATCTGCAAAGCTCATCCGATTTTGGTCGGCGCCGTCCTTTTCTTGAAGGTACCCCTGCTTCTTCCTCGCCTTCAGCTTTCGCCATCTCAGCCAGAGTAGGATCATAATGAACAGCGCCGCAATGCCACACAGAACGCCCAGCGTGATGCCGAGCGTTCGCATCGTTCTGTCATGAGCATCATTTCCCCCTCCTCCTCCGCCTGCATCTTTGGCAGCCGCGGACGAGGTTGCCAACGGCGTGGAAGTTTTTGTAGCTGATGCTGTAGCAGAGACGGTTGAGGTTGGTATTAGAGGTTGTTGGCCAAATATCTCATCAGTGTCGACCCAGGAGTTCCGCTCTCGGTCGTACATGATGATTGGCTCTTGTTCGTTGCCTCCAGCCATGACAACAAGTCCATCGGGGCGCTGAGCTAGTGAATAATCCGTCCTTGTTGATGTTGGCGCGTTCGTGCTGTTGTATTCAGGCCAGTCATTCAATGTCAGGTCGCGTTTCCGCTTCCGCGTCCGTGGGGATGGACCGCCGCCGACAGTCGTTCCGGTAGCAGCTGGGACCCCGAAAGCCCCTTGGAGAACAATGTTCCGAACAGCATTTGGAGATCGGTTCGTTTCATAAATTTGGAGAACCTTGCTGCCATCAGTGCCGTCGATCAAGGTTCCCTGCGCACTTGAATCTAGTGGCTCGGTTAAGCTCGTTTCAAATTTAGACCAGCCTTGCTCGGGCCCAAACAACCAAACGCCAGTATTAGTAGACTCTCCACCCACCATGACGGCGTGACTGCTGTTCCATGGCTGCAGAATCGGCTGTGTCGCCGGCGGCGCCTTTGATGTGAAAGATCGAATGTTATATGGGGGTTTTGTAGAAAGCAGGAAGGTCTGTGATGAGAGCATCGATGGCGCAGCAACGGTCGAGCCAGCATACACCAGTATTTCGTCGCTCTCCTGCAGGTACGCGACGCTGTGGTTGGTCCGGGTCCGGAGAACATCCACAGGCGGTGAAAGAGTCTCCCACGTCTCGTTTGCGAAAGAGTATCGCTGCAAGCCAGAGTATTCGTCTGATGTATCGTCTCCACCGATCACATACAGCACCTCACCTCCACCCTCAGACACCTTCACGCACGCTGGGCCTGTAGCGGATTCAGGCTTAGCTTCCTCGGAAACGGTCGAGTTCTTCTCAAGAGGTATTGAGAGCAACTTCGAGCCGGTGAAGAGAAAGAGAATGTCCTTGTGGATCGCCGAGCAGCGACCGCCCAGGGTTTTTAGGTCATCTCCGGAGTCATCCATGTGCAATAGCGTCGACCTTGTCGGTATTCCAGCACTGTGGGAGCGGTCGGCCTCTCGGCCTTTCGAGCTGGTTTTCGGGAACCACGCGTGTCTTCCGCACTATGAATGCATGTGGCGCGATGCAATTATGAATGCCGGCGGTATGGTGTGTTGCGTTTAGCGTGGTCACCGTCCGGGTCGGGTTCGTGGGACCGTGTATTGTCCGTCTCTTGTGTATCTGCAACGAGCTTTGAATATCGTCTTCCTCCAAGATCAACTTGGAATTACAATTGGTATCGTGATCGCGTGCAGGTAAAGTGAACTGCCTTCGACAAGATCCGGATAGAATGTCTCGAACGTTCGACGGGAATGAGCGAGGGCAGAGCGGTTCCGCGCGAGTAAGCCGTGTGTCTCGTTGGCAGCGCAGGGTCTTGGACGGTGAGACGCGTTAAAGTGACAATTTCGAGTTGGTGGAAAGAACATGTAGGTGTTTGTTGCAGTCGTGTGGTAGCGAGCGTATGGTCAAGGCGACGTGGCGAGGGGGTATAAACGAGCGTGGTGGTCGTGGTCGTGGCGGTCGTGGCCGGTGTTGTTTGTCAAGGAGCGTTCAGAGGCCAGAAAGCGGCCAAGGAGAGGAGAGAGTAGAAAGACAACGCGGCAGCACAGCGCAGCTCAATGCAGAAACCTCGGTTGAATCCCGTGTCTCCTCATCCGCTGTCGACTCGGTCGTAGATGCAGTATGTAGCTAGGAGAAGGCGTTGGTCAGTGAGAGCAACGGGCCTCCCAGCTGAGTACAGTACTGTAGACATTCTTGGCGCGGCCTACAAAGTTACAGCTACAGGAGAAGACCACTCCCCGATCAAGCTAGACCAGGAGGGACATCCCACTCCCTGCGCGGCACTACTACAGGACGCGTTGCTATTCCGATCCGCGCCGTCGTTTTGTTACTATGTACGTCCACCAGGCTCGTCGACCCTCGAATCGTTGTCGCCGTCGCACCCTGACAAGGCCTGTCAAGTGCACCCCCAAGTCCTGGACTCCTGGTCGCAGGCAACACGCGGGAGCTCCGAGATCGATGTCCCTGCGGTGGGCCGCCGTGAATCGTACGAACGCAATCAAAAAAAAGCGTTCATCTCTTAGAATTCGGACGATCATCAACAATGTGGCGTGGAGGCGGGAGTTGTTCGCTCTGGAACCTGCACCTGGCAGTGACATTGTCCATATACTACATTCCGGAATCTTCGCTCGATGCGACAATACCTGTTCGCTCGTGTCCATGTCTATCTGACGATCGACAAGCATCTACAATGATTTGCACCGTCGCCGACATTGAACGGAAATGCAGGCGTTGTGTCTAGCTATTGACTTTCCGACGGATGCATGTTGAAACACTGGTCTGTGGAAGGGACTCGGCACTATCTTCAGACCATGCCCGTGTTGGGATGTCGCTGCAACCGTTGGTCGATCGTGTCGACTTCATTTCGATTGCTTGCCCATGTCCGCGACTTCCTTGACCACGTTCACGGGTGAGCACGAGTGTTGCTCTTTCGCTTACGCCGCCTTGAGAACAAATAGAGAATATTCCATGCAAGTCATTATGGATGCCATGACTTCGTTGATGCACACCGTTGCTCGATTGTACATTCGACTCGCTGAAAGGCCCGCTATCGAGGCCTCCCGCGCTTACATAGAACTACCACCAGTGAAAGTCCAGCTATAAAATACTCGCCAGCACACAACGCCACGACTATAAGCGCATACGTTTGGCCGTGTCGTCGATGACCCTAGAAGGACAGCGACCTGGACGCCGTTGTAGCATGCCCTGCTCACTTACATGTACATACGACTGTTTGGTATTCCCTCTTTCCGCTTGCCGGTACCACTATCCGGGACGTCCTGCCAACTTACAAGTACTCCTACTGGCGCATCCTCCTGTGGTACCTGCACGGCTGTCTGGCATTTGCTTCCAACCTACCTGTCCCACTGGACTTGTCTCCCGAAAATCGTGATAAGCCTCACCGTTTTGCAAGGCATGACAACATCATGCGCCTCAATCACCGTAGACGCCGATGCGGCTATGCAAGAAATGCTTCGTTATCGTACTTCCGCACTATTGCGCGGGCACGGAATTCGTCACATCCACGAAACCTTCCCACTGGCGCAGCGCTTCGCCGCTCTTCACACACCATATTGCTCTGCGCAAACCCTCCTTCCACCTTAAACCGCCGGGGCCTTTCTCCGTGATGACCTTCCCGTCATCTCCAGAACCCATGTTGCTCTCTTCGGCTTCACACACGCCGCTGAGCGTGATGAGAGCCGCCGTGTTCAACAGTACGAAGTGGAGTACTGGATCGTCGTCCGGCATCTCTCCTCGGAGAATCCTCATGAGGATCTCGGCATTTTCCGCAGGACCTTTGCCGCCGTGAACAGTCTCGAGTGAATGCCTTGGCAAGCCAAAGTCTTCCGGCGTGAGCTTAAAAGTTGTGATTTCCACCTGCCCTTTGTCGGCGTCAGGAGGTACGTGGAGATACCAGCACGATGAGGGCCCTGCACAGGACAGCTCATCCAGATTTTCATCGCCGCATACGACGAGAGCTTTTTTCGCTCCACCGAGACGAAGAGCTTCGGCAAAGTTCATCCCGATGTCCTTCCTGGCGACACCCAGGATCCGGCACTCGACAAGGCCCGTGTCATCTACTGGGTTCGCCAACGGTCCTAATAGGTTGAAGATGGTTCGCACTGGAACTTCTTTCCGGGTTGCTGCGGCGTACTTCATGCCCGGATGCCACTCTCGGGCGTAGAGGAATGCATAGTTGGTCTTTTCGTAAATCCTCGGTAGATTCCCCGCAGTCGTTGCTGCGATGATCGGTGGTCTTGGTGCATGTTGCAACAGATCTGCTGAGCCCGACATGGACGTGGAGGAATTGTTCCCGTGCTTGGCGATCATGAGGATTGCGGATGAAATGATCGAAGCTGTCGTGGAGACATTGAACGTGTTGTGTCCATCACCGCCTGTTCCGACAATGTCGCACTGCAAAAAGATGTTAGGGCTGGGTTGTAAGATATTACGTCGAGCTTCGTACCAAACCACCTCCGTAAGTGCCCTCAGGCCGTCTTCGGCAATCCACCACGGTCTGTAACGCCGTCTCGTCTACCTGCGCTGCTGCTTCTCGCATTGAAGATGCGCATGCTGCCAGCACGTCTGCCGAATGATCCAGGTTGGTCGTGTGAAGTGCCCACAACAGAACACCGAACTGAACAGGCGACAAGCTGTTCGTGAAAATCAACGCAACAGCTGCTGCAATCTCTTGCGCCGACACTTGTCTTGCTGATTCGACAGTTGACAATCTTTTCAAGAGAGCCGACACCGAAACCGTCCCATCGACATTCTCGCTTGGCGGCATAGTGGCCCCGTCGTTGAGCGAAGAGTGGTTTTGTTTATCTCCTCTTGCACTTTGCTGAAGCTCCCTTGAACTCAATAGAATGATCTCTTCAATGTTGTATCCGAGGCGATGAGTCGAAAATAATTCTTGTGAGTCGTAATTGCTATGTGAAACTCAATACCAAAAGCCACGATTTGGAAAGAGGTCAAAGCGCTAACGGGAGAGAGGCTTGCTTCACCACTTTCGTAGGACTGTATGTTCATCCAGCAAACCCATCCGAGATCACACAGACGCGATGCCTCCACGAGTACGATTACCAACATCGCAGCTTCGGCCTGCAGAGAATCCATCACAATACGTCTGCCGCCAGTGTCGACATGCCTCACTCGCGCGCGCAACCACGCCAGCGCCTTCGATTGAACGGGCCATTCAGGCTGCTCCTGCAATGACGAGATATCCACCAACCCAGCCTCCTTCACATAAGCCAGCAGAGTTTCGCAAAACCCAGCTCCATCGACAATACCAGTCTCTACTACGGGCATCGCCTTTAATGCTAGTCTTCCAGCACAACAATCTGAAAGCGACCGAGTGGGTGGGCATACGAAGAGAATTGGCATCGACGTTGAAGAAGGTGGACGACGAGCTGGCTAAAAATGGGACTGAGGACTATATCGGCAGAGCTACCAAGGTGCAAGTGGTGCAGACCGGCATCTTTGCGTCTGCATTAAAAGTGGTGGAGTTCTGGGATCCAAAGTTCGAGGAGGAATCGAGCAAATCTGCACCGGCTCACGGATTATCAAAGAAGGCATTCAAAACGGCGCAGAACAAGAAGCTACAGCACGGCCTGGAGCCACTTTTGTCAGGGCCACTCGCCGTCTTGACTTTACCTGCCGTCTCGCCGCAGCATCTCAAAGCTGCGATTTCAATTCTGGCCCCTTCAGCGCCAGATTTCCCTGCGCCGAAGCGCAAGGCCAACCCCGGCTACTACGAGCCAGCGGTTCAAAATGGAATACAGAAGTTGATGCTTTTAGGAGCTCGGGTCGAAGGAAAGGTGTTTGATCTGGACGGCGTGAAGTGGGTAGGTGGCATTCAAGGTGGTCTTGATGGTCTTCGTGGGCAATTGGTCGCTATGCTGCAGGGTGCTGCCGCTGGCCTTACCACCACTCTCGAGGCGGCGTCCAAGAGTCTCTATCTGACTGTCGAGGGCCGAAGAGGGATGTTGGAGGAGGAGCAGAAAGGCAGCTCAGAGACGAAGAGCGAGGCTTGAATGGCCTAGACAGACTGCTTGTACGACTATCATACCGAGATCGGGAAGAGATCTTGTACAAATTACACGGCATCCCGACTGCGTGTCTCTGTGTTTGCGAGAGCCAATTTCGGTCCACGTCGATTAGCGACGAAGTAGCCTTGCCTTTCGTGTAGCATAGCACGCGAACAGAATTCTTCGCAATCGCCAGTACTTGGTTGTGTGGGCGTCAAATACAGACCTCATCACCATATCCATCATCTGTACCCGGATGGCGCTAATGAGGGAACGGCGCTCGAACCTCGAAGCTTGGCACGTCCTTGAACTCTCCGCCATCCGGTGACGAGGCGCGTCCGCTGACCGACCATGAGCCAGGCAAGATCCCTTGCTTGCTCGTCGATGGGCAGATATAATTTAACAGCCATCCCCCTCCTCCGGCAGGTCTGCACTGCCACTCGCTCAGTGCAGTCTGCTTCGCGATGCACAACCAGATTCACAACCCGTTTGACGACCCGGCTGGCTCCGACACATCGCTCGAGAGCACTGAAGCGGTGCTGACCGTCGACCGCAATGCTACTCTTACGCTGGGAACAGACGCCCTGATCGTGCTGGACGAAGGTCTCCGACATCGAAGAGCTGCCTCGAATTGCTGCGGTCTGCTTCCACAACTGTCCAAAACCACACGAGCCATACCCTTTCACAATGTACTTTGGGCGGAGCTGAACGACTTCGATGTGAACGTGCACTACACCGAGACTGTCGGTCGCAAAAGTAAAGGTTGCCGGGTCGCACATATCACATACAATGTTACGGACAAGAGTACGCATGGGCACGCGAAGGGATGGGTAGAGAATCTGCTGGACCGGGCATATCCTCCGAATACGCAAAGGCGAAAGCGGATCAAGATGTTGGTCAATCCGTTTGGTGGGCAGGGATACGCCGAGAAGTCATGGAAGAAAGTGATAGAACCCATCTTTGCTGCCGCGAATTGTGTCGTCGATGTGGAGAGGACGCAATACAGAGGGCATGCCGTCGAAATCGCACAGAATCTGGATATCGATGCGTACGATGTGGTAGCTTGTGCTTCAGGCGATGGTCTACCTCATGAGGTATTCAACGGACTAGCGAAACACAAGACGCCGAAGCTTGCTCTGCGCAAGGTGGCGGTCGTCCAGCTGCCATGCGGGTCTGGAAATGCTATGAGCTTGAATTTGAATGGAACCGATTCGCCTTCACTTGCTACGCTGGAGATTATCAAAGGAACGAGAACACCACTCGATCTGATCGCTATTACACAAGGCGACAAGATGTTCTACAGCTTCCTTTCCCAGGCTGTTGGTATCATCGCGGAATCCGATCTCGGGACCGAATCATTGCGGTGGATGGGATCCTTCCGTTTCACCTGGGGCGTCCTCATACGGCTGCTCGGAAAGACAATATATCCGGCGGAGGTCTCATTGGTTGTGGACTCTGATGACAAAAGGACGATCAAGGAGACGTATCGGCAGGTAGCCGAGGAGCATGAAGCTGCGAGAGCAAAGCACTTACGCCGTGCAACGTATGAGGATGATCTGCCGGCGGGCGACGACGCACAGCTCCCCGAACTACAGTTCGGCACGGTCATGGATCCTTTACCATCACGTTTCACCACCCAAGATATCACGAACCTGGGTAACTTCTATGCTGGGAATATGTGTTACATGTCTGGAGACGCACCCTTCTTCACCGCAACGCTACCGTCTGATGGCAAGATGGACCTTGTCATCGTCCCGGGCGACATGGCTCGCATGACGGCCATTCGAATGCTCACGACGGTCGAGCATGGCACTCTCATCAACTTTCCGGAAGTCTCGTACTCCAAGATTCTAGCTTATCGCATCACACCTCGTATGGCACCTGTACCGACGGAGAGACGATTTCGTTCAAAGTTCGGTCGTTGGCTGGGCGGCGCTAGCAAGCAGAAGGAGGGATTGATATCTATCGACGGCGAGCAAGTTCCATTTGAGCCTTTTCAGGCCGAAGTTGTTCCAAAGCTTGGGACAGTACTCTCAAAGAGCGGTGCGATTTACGAAATTGGTGGTCTGGCTCCGCTGTAGTAGTGGGAGACTATGTTTGGGAATCATTGGCGTTTGGCGGATGGGGGCACTGGAAAGCGGAGATACCCAAAATTTAGAGCCATATAGTGGTGTTCTTGTTGAATTATATAGTACCCAAGGCCAACCTTCAGGTTCATGGGTTCATGGGCACGCGTATCTTCCCTTCACGAACAAGCTGAATGCGGTGTTCGTGTACGAAGTTCACATTCAACGATCGGTCGTTGGGCCATGGTCTCGAGCCTTCCTTGACGACCCTGGGCTCGCACCAATTGCGGTCTTTGCCTTTGATGATTTCCCATCTGCCGGAGCGCCTCCAGAGTTAACACGCTCTTTGCCCTTCCTGCTCGGCTTCGACTCATCGCCACCTCTGCGGGTGAAGTCCTCCTTCCACATCAATCGTTCCGCTTCATCCTCTGCTGTGAACCCTGCAATCTTGTTTTGGAAATGCAACCGTGTTTGTGTAATTGTCTGGCGAAGTGTCAGCCTTGTTGCGTACACCACGACCTTCATTCTCGGACCATCGCATACCTCGCCACGTTGGAACGAAATCCAGCTGAGCTTCTCGTAGCTCTGCAATATTTGTGCCGCACGATTCCGTTCGTTGAGGGAGTCAAAGGGCTCGGGACTTCTGGCCGGTCGTGATGAGCTAGGCGCCGAGCGTGTGTTGGTGGAAGTCATTGTCGATATATGGAACTCAAGTCCGGGCTACGTCAACAAAAGGATCCTCTGTGATGTACCCCTATCGATCCCTCGTCGTGCTCAAATCTTCTCGGAGCCCGTTGAGTGGTGAGATGCTGCTGCAATTGTCCAGATTGCCTTGCAGAACGGACCGTGAACGAGGATGCTGCATAAGTAGTGTGGTCATGTTGTGGGATGCATTTAGCTGGGCGTGGGGGCTTCCTTTGGCACTTGTCTCGAGAACGCGATCAATCTCGTTGGAGTGTCGTCGAAATGATTGAACGCTGAGTTGCAAACACACAACGCTGAGGTGGTTTTAGGTGAGGTTCGTAGAGTGAGAGCGAGGCCTCGGCTGTGGCTGACCCGTCGAAGCTAGACTAAGACTAACGAATCCTTGAACGTCCCGTCGTTTCTTCACGCGTCTCCCTGGAGTTTGAAGTCTTGAATGTGATGTCAGTATCGGACGACAGTCCTTACAGCCACAAGAACGAAGAGGACGAAATATCTTGGAGCTCACGAATCTCGTGCGATCCGTCGAGAACTTGATTGCATGTCGTCCCCCAACCAGACGAGCTCTGTTCGGCGGTAGAGGAGCACGATAACGTTTGTGCTACCGGCCAGCCTAACCATTCGACATCGACCACGATGCCTCCGCGACTGGTGAACCCGTTCTCGTACCTGCCACGGCGCCTACAGATAGTAGTCTCCCTGACAGGAGCCATACTGCTGTGCATTATCTTCCTGGGCACCTCACGAACCGACGATTTCGATCCATATCTGAACAAAGTCCCGTACGGTCCACGGTTACAAGGAGGCGTACATCAAGCCATCGATAATGCTCAGCAGGTAGTCGACCGCCTGCCCAATCCTTTTGGAACTCCGGCACATAAACCACCGCCGGAGCAAGAGAATAGCGCGAGTGGAGAAGCGAAGTGGTATAGCGATTGGAAATGGAGGAGTCCGTTCAGCAGTGACACAACCTTGGACGAAGACCGCGCAGTCTTGCCGCCCCTGAAGGAGCGACCGCCGGTTTACACATACTACGACAGCTCTGACCGACGAAAGGATGAAAAGAGCAAGAAGGCCGAGCATGAACTATTGTTGATCTGGCGAAGAGCGTGGTGGGCGAAAGGATTTCGGCCGGTTATTCTGAGCAAGAGCGAAGCTGTGAACAACCCGCTGTATCAATTGGTGCAGAGTATGAAGTTACATCATGGATTGGAGCATGAGCTGTTGCGATGGCTGGCTTGGGGAAATATGGGCACTGGCATCTTGACGAATTTTCTTGCCCTGCCTATGGCCTCGTACAACGATCCACTGCTGGATTTCCTCCGCCGTGGCGAGTACCCGACGCTGGCCAGCTATGAGGGACTTGGGAGTGGACTCTTTGTGGGTACGAAGGAAGAGGTTGCAGCCGCTCTGAAAGAGGCAATAGGCTCGCCCGCATTCAAAAGTGCGAAGAGTTTGGATCAAGCTCTGGGAGCGGGCACCGTCAAAGTGGAGAGCAATCCTGGTTCGATTGCTTACTATGGAGTAGCGACGCTGAAGGAGAAGTATGAGCCGATCAAGGCGTTACTAGATGCGGAGCACATCGGCGAGGCAATGGAACTGCTGCCAGACCTCATCAACAGCCATCTACACCTGACATGGCAGAACCTCTTTCCAAAGGGAATTGCTGTACTCAAGCCATTTCCAGAGAGTACTACGGCTTTGATCGAACCTGCGATCGAGATTGCACGAAATCTCTCACAATGCCCGCTCAGCTCGATTCCGACTTCGTGTCCTCCGAATAATCCAAAGTGCAGACCATGCGTTGCGAATAAAGTGCCAATCAGCACTCCAAAGGTCTTCCGAAACGACAGCGCGCTGTTCACAATTGGCACTGTTCCACATCCATACACCATTCAGAGTCTGGTTAGGCAAACAGACAGCAAGGCCATGACAGTACGCTTTATCCGCCGTGAAACGAAACGGGACATCTGGATCCAGGCAGCCACAAAAGAGCTGCTCGGCACTGGGCCTTCTTCTTTCGCGCGATTGTCGCCTTTCAAGAATGCAGTGGCGTCCGAGCATGGCAGCGCACGATCGCTATGGCTGACAGCTGAGCAACCTCCCGATATGAGGAACGAGCAGGACGCGGCAGAGCTGGACTGGGTATTCGGATTCCGAATACCCCGCGAGACGATACCGTCTGGCAAGAGCGAAACACCTGTCCCGGGCCCTGAAAGGAGACCTCCACCTCCCAAGGCAGAGTTTGGCGACGGTCCTGTGCCCACCAAGGGTGATCTGCAACAAGAACGTACGCTGTACGAGAAAGCTAAGGCCGGCCTCAAGGACGGCGCGAAGCCCGGTGTCAAGCTCGCGGAGGGGATCAAGGCTGCCATCGAAGCGTGGAACGTGGCAGATACCGAGGCGTGGAAGTTTGTCAGAGCGTATGATGCACGGAGACGAATGGAAAGACGACAGTGGCAAAAAGAAGAGGCGGCGTTTACGGGCAAAGGAGTGATCGGTAGATGGACAGATAAAGTTGAGTAGACTTTATGTCATTGCATTCTGACACTTCAGCGGCATGGCGACGTCGATTCGGTCGGTATACTTGGTCGACTATGCATTCAAGTAAGACAGTGTGAGCAGTAGATACTGACAGGTCATGGAGAGCAGTTACGCTGACGAGTCGAGTAGCAGCGTCCCACGGCTAGGAAGGAGACACAATGGGTGACTACCCATCTAACGGGCATGGGACTTCCTTCCATTTCGGACGCATGAAGCAGCTCCATCTTGCTTCTCTCTTCGGCTTGCGCTGGACACTCACTCCATCGTAAAAATCATCACCATCACTATCTCTAGCATCCTTCATTTGTCCGTTTTTAGAAGCTTGCATTTAAGCTGTCGCAATGAGTGAAGACGCTGCTAGTGCAGTCGTTCCCGATGAACAGCGCGAGACATCCGAAGAGGAGCCCAATGAAGATGATGCGGAAGCAGTTTCGCCCACTTCGACTTCGGAAAATCAGGACTTGATCATACAGTCAATCGAGGCGCACACTGCCACGCCACAGCAAGCAGACGAGTCGCTGGATCAAGCCCTTTTGAACACTGCAAAGTCGCAAGCGTCGCAAGCACCGCGACCAACGTTCGCAGCTCCAAACCTTCCGGTATCCTTTTCTCGCGAAGCGCTGGACCGAAGAGACAGCAATCGAGACGATGGGCCACAACGCAAGCGCCGAAAGACACAGGAAGAGAGCGCAGATCGGCAAATTCGACACTCCCTACCCGCACCTCGACACGTCGATCGCGAAGGAACTCCAATGCCGTTCACTGTCAATCACCCCAAGCACGGTGCGACGACCTATCGCCACATCCCCAACGAAGACCTCCCGTCTCGAAAGCGTCCCGATCTTCGCTTACGACCGCCGTACAAGATTTACGCCGAGCTCAAAGGAGTGCAGAGCCAAGATCCCCCCTTTCATGAAAGGAACATGAAGCTGGCAATTGAGGAGACGAACAAGGCTTTACGGACGCGAAACCTCTTCTGGGATGCACAGACAACGTGGCATGGATACAGGGCCCGGCATTACTATGATGTGTTCCGGCACCATCGGATGATGGGGAGAACGCGAAAGCTGTATTACTCGCACAGGGTATGTGTCTCCTGCCTCCTCGGTAATCGTAGCAAAGAAAGCCATGGGACTGACAAGGCATACAGGGAGCCAAACCGGACGACATGCCAACAGAACGCTGGCTCGTTCGACCGAAACGGCGACTAAGTCGCTCGAGCAGTGTCGTCTCAACTTCTTACCAAGAGAACCGCCTCAAGATCTCTTCCCGTATTGACGTCTCACCACGTGCTTTCTCAGCACCGCCCATGCAGCGAGAGAGTTACGTCGCCAACTCTCCTGGCGCATCTCCACGTCCGGGAAATTTGACACTGCCTTCATTCAAGCCACCACCGTCCCGAGATGAGGACAAATGTTGCGCGAACTGCAAAGCGGAGGGCTTCATACCGGGAGTCGTCCTGGGTCTCTGCACGAAATGCAATAGCGATACGTTCTATTGCTCTGAAAAGTGTGAGGAGGAAGACTGGCAATCTCACCGATCAGTGTGCGAGAGTGTGATGCGAGAGAAGAGGCGTTGCTTTCAAACCACCGTGGACGCCGGGCTGAATCGCAATTCGCCAGGCGATGAGCCAAAGTGTGCAGTCTGCAACGAAGATGAGAGTATTACTGCTTGCGCCGGCTGCAAATCGACGGCCAACGATACGGACAGACCGGAACTCGTCGAGATCTTGAACCCAGACACGGGAGGGATACACCCAATTTGCGCGAATTGCAGCCGCAAAGAGTCCGAGGACGGCCTGCCGTTACTTCATTGTGGACGGTGTAACAACATGCACTATTGCGGAGATGCGTGTGCTGGAAAGCACTGGGCGTGGCATAAGCTTACTTGCAAGGCCGCCGGGAAGCAGGTTGTCGTGGCACCTCCTGCCTCCCCAAGGCCAGCTAACGCCACACTCCAACGCCGGCAGAAGATTGCGGTGTGCGCAAATTGTAATGATACCCAGTCCGTCGGCGGCGGACCATTGGGATACTGCCCGAAGTGCGAGATTGTCCGTTACTGTTGTCCGGATTGTGAGCAAGAAGATTGGGGGTGGCACTCGCTCACTTGCCGCCGGAAAGATGATGTCGTTGGCGAGTCGAAATCAGGCGGACCGAAATACCTAGACTACAGTCTCGCCGACAGCTCTGGCGGTCCGAAGATTCGTCTCGCTCCGAGGAAAAAGAAGGCGCTCAAATTGACCCAACCTGTTTCCGACCAGGAACACGTCAACGAAAAAGCCGCCGAACTCAGCAGGCTCATCGAGGAAGGCAGCAGGCTTTTGTCTGATGAGGATTTTGCCGGCAGCAACACTCCCTCCTCTCCAACTACAACTCCATCCTCGGACTCCTCTCCCACACGCAAAGCCCGCGCTCGTTCTCGAAGTCCACCTCAATCCCGACCGCAAGCTGGATCGCAAACTCCGTCTGAATCTCATCCAAAAGCCCGATCGCGAACTCCAGCACAACTCCGTCCGCAAGCTCGATCGAAAACTCCACCTCAATCCGAGTCAGCTCCCGAACCCCAAACACCCATCCGTATACTCTCCCACCGCCCGACTCCACCACACTTTCGCACCCTCTCCTTCCTCACCAGTCTACACCCAGCCGTCTGGGTCGACGGCTCCGCCCTCCTCCCTTTTTCAGTCTACAACTCGGCTCTGCGCGCCTACTAGTCTTCGACGCCCGAGCTTACCACCTTCCGCTCCATCCTCTCTCATCCCGAGACGAGCGCGCATTCCTCTTCCGCAGTTGACCGGTTTTACGAACACATCCCACCGTCGTATTTCATGCGCTGGATCAAAGGCGCAAGACTACGAGATGACGGCCGGAGCGTACAATTCGATGTCGTGGATCTGGGAAAGGAGACCGAGGCGGGAGAGTGTTGTTGGATCGATGGGGATGCGATGAGGTTGGTGTGGATGGATCCGTTGAGGGAGTTTTGGGACAGGGTGAGGGTGCAGGTTGAAGGGAGGGAGAGGTTGAGACGTTGGGAGGAGAGGAAGGAGGAGGAGAGAGTAGGCATGGAGAGGGTGAAGGTGGAATTGGAGGGGAAGATTGTTGCTTCCAAGAGGGACGTGGAGAGGGAAGTGGAGTTGTAGCTGTTGCGGTCTTTTGAGTATCGGATTCCTTTTGCGGATGCTGAGTTGTCGTGCGGGTGAGGTAGCTGGACTCGTTAATAGTCGCACAGGAAAGCCAAAAAGCCAAGTTGATTGCCGTACCGGCAAGTTAGCAGGACAAAGCGATAGTCGTACAGGTGAGTGAGTAGACATGCTTGTTTGGCACAGATGTCCCTGTCGACGTCGCTGCGCGATAGATGCATCGTGAAGCGACCTGGAGTCAATGCAGTCAATCATCACTTCACTTCACGACCGGTTCTTGCACTGGACAACAGCTCCGATGAAAATGTCCTCAAGTCTCGATACGAAAGGTTTATACATTAACTCGTGTGCTTCTGCTGATTCTGCATCTTCATCCTCTGTCTTACAAGATTGGGACTGCCGGAGCCTCTTCACCACGCTCAACGAACGTTCTCAAAATCAAATCGTATCTTTACTCATGCCAGAAGGTGGTATCATCGCGCCCAAGAAAAAACCGTCTCCTTCCTCACACCTGTTGACAGAAAAGACCGCAATCACTCTCCATGCGATATGACCCGCGTTGTGCTTTCCGTGCGAGCCCTTCGTGAGCCGTGAGGATTGTCCTTCCTTCATGATGTGAGGGCAGTGCGTCGTGTTACTCCTCAAAGAATTGGTCGTCCACTGCTTGCCGCGAATCGGGATGTCGTTCATGCGCGAGTTGCTTACAGGAAAGCGACGAGAGCACCGGCGAGGAGCATTGGCGCAGCGGTGATCATGGCAGCAGCACCCTGGGAAGAGGAGGAGGAAGAGGCTCCAGCGCCACCAGCACCCTCGGCAGAGGACTCGGACGGCTGGCTGTTGCCCTCGGAGGTCATGGAGCCAGACTCTCCAGCGCCGGACTCGGTCGCAGATCCCATAGCACCGCTGTCAGTAGCGGAGTCGGTCATCATGCTCATGTCGCCAGACTCGGTCATGGAGCCACCGTTGCCGACAGCACCACCAGCAGCGCCGCCATCAGTGATAGTCGACGTAATGGTGGAGCCATCGGAAGTGTAGGTGGTGACCTGGGCGCTGGCACCCGAGCCGGTCATGGAGCCACCGTTGGCCGCACCACCGCCGATAACACCTCCCGCTGTTATAAAAGTCAGTCGTTGTGCGAATGCTAGAAGTGTGACCAAGTCGCTTACCACCGCCGTCAGTGATGGTCGAGGTGATGGTCGAGCCGTCGGAAGTGTAGGTAGTGACCTGAGCGTTGGCAGAGCCGGTCATGGTCATGGAAGCATCACCGCTCGCAGGGCCAGATCCGGAGGCAGAACCGCTAGCACCAGCTCCACCGAGAGCGCCTGTGTGGATCATCAGTCAATGCCTCTTGTGATTCTCGGAGTGAGGATAATACTCACTGGCACAGTACTGGACACCGTAGGCGATGACGGCCTGGGCCTCGCCAGCGTTGGCGCAAGCCTCCTGAGCGCAGTCGCGGATGCCGAATCCGAAGCGCTCCTGTCTGCAGTAGCATGCAATGTCACCGGTAGTGCAACCGAAGGTGGTCGCGAGGGCGAGCATGTTAGGAATGCATGTTGCTGACTGTAGCGGAGGAATGCGATCAGAACGTGTCTTGGCTGATAGGAGACGCGACGTGTCGCGTCGCCCGTTTCGTAGCAGGAACTACGAAACGAATCGACAGCAGGCGCGGCCATTGGGAGGATGGATGACTTACACCGCAAGACGGGAGGTCGGCGAGGGACTGGGCAGAGGCGAGGGCGGCAACGGCGGCGACGACAGCGAAGGACTTCATGTTGACGGTGGAGTGGTGGTGACGGTGGTGGTGGTGGTGGTAGGTGAAGTGATGATGTTGTTGTTGGAAGGCGGGATAACGGTTGTGGAGGATGAAGCCAGGGAAAGAAGAGCAAGAGCAGGAAGCAGGTTGGCAGGCGCCCCAGCCCTTTAGTTGTTTTCCCTTCCCTGAACGATCGAAACCGGGAATCCTTAGCGTGTGCCCATCCAGGGGTACGTGCATATCGCCAGTGTGGCTGACGGGCGCTGATTGGCATCGCATTCGCGGGACTGCAACAAGAAGGCTGGAACAATTATCTCACCAACATCTGTGCGCTGCGTACATGAGGTCACCGCAAGAGCTTGACCTGCAACTCGCATGTCCAGATCTGAATTGTTGTTTGCCCACGTCGTCGTCGTCGTCATGTCGGAGTATAAGTATGGCTCATCATCCAGGTTCTGGCATCGATGATGCTGCTGCCATTTCAAATGAAATCCAGAGTGCCCCTTCCTTGCTTCGCACTCTTCCTACGGAACCACGTTTCAGTGTGGCAGGCAGACTGTTCCACGGCAACGCAGCGCACGCGCAGAACCCACGAGAGTCGATCCCCCGGCGAGAAGACTACTGCAGGACGAGAGTCACAAAGGGAATGGCACAAACCATCCCCAGCCACATCGAGGTACCACTACCTCCGTCAAACCGGAAAGCGCATGACAGGGCTATAGGTAGCGTTGCCGTGTGGACGGTACTCAATTTCCGGCCCGCTCTCTCGCCGTTGGTCCATTGGACCAAGTGGTGAACCGATTCACACGGCGTCAATTCGTGCCCTCTCCGCCGCGACCTTCAAACACGCTCTCATTTCCATTGTGAAAGGTGGGAGAGATGCACGACAGGACCGTGGACTCGTGACACAGACTCACCACCGCCGGCGCGGAGATTGTGCTCGCAGTGTGATTGCCAGGGTTTCGTTGTCGGCTTCTGTGATGAGCCTTGAGGGGAGGCTAGGGAGCGGCGGTGTGCATCGTCACAGCGCATGTACAGTCATCAATCTACCAGAGTTGCTTGGTCGAACTCTTCGCATCGATTTGTTCTTGCGATGGGGCTGTCGTTCTGATCGGCAAGTATGACAAGCGAGAATCGACTGCAAATCAACGCAAGGAAACAGCAAAGCCACGACACGGCTTTTGCTTCGTTTCCTCATTCCTCTTGCATCTCTCCAGAATGCGCCAGCACACGATCACGAACGCATTGCAGTTCGCGACGAATCCACAGGGAATGAAACAACCACACAGAACCATTGCAGAAGGTCCTTCGCCTGACGCGTTGACAGCGAGACGCAAATTTCGGGGGCGAGAACTGCGGAGAACGATGTAATAATAAGCAGAATCAGATGAAGGCTGCCGTTGATCTCCATCGTCGACGATGGCGCAAACATTTGGAAGCGCTCGAGCCAGCATTTGCTCTGCATCCTTGCACACGATATCTTGCTCACACGCTGCAAGATCGAGCCATCATCGTCGAGCCATCCATGTCGAGCACCTCCACCATCAATGTTCTTACCGCAATCATCCCATGTCCATCACGTTTGCAGCGCCTCCATCATCACGCTCCGATCTCCTGACGAACAACCTCTTCCCCATCGCGCCAAGAATCTCATCTTAACGCAACCTCCGATCCCGCGTCCCCGCTGGGACCTGCGTCCAACGGTCAAACTCAAAGCCCGCCTGCGCCACAAGCTACGCGATCATCAGCATCATCGCGTCCGCCGAAAACTCGAGGGCGCGATCGAAATTGATGAGACTATTGATGAGATATTCGACACTTTGACCACGTCTTGGCTGAGCGATGAATTCTTGCTTGATCGCGCCGAGCGGGAATGCTTCTTTGATCGATGGTTCTCGTGATGAATAAGGTAATGCACAGAACTTCATGAGCGGGGAACCCCAGTCTGGCACAAGTTCTAGACCTTGTGGTTGTTATTTCATCGTCATCCTGGTCCTGCTTCAATCGTCAGGGAAGACTCGATGAAAAGTCTCGTCCAATATATCGACCGTCGCGACTGAGGGAAAGACGACGAGATCAAGCATTTGTGCCCTCACATTCACAGGGCACAGGTGGATGCGGTAAGACTTCATCGAGCACATGTCTTGACTCGCTTAGATTTTGCAATGCAACTTCCGGAAGGAAGTGGACGCTGCCGATCAGGATTCAGGACGGGTTGGGCCTTGCCGATCTCTCGTTCCATCGGGTTGGAGGTGAATTGCTTCTTTGAATGTAAAGCCATTTTTTGCCGGGTGCTTTGACAGGATGTGGACGAGTAGGCAAGTCGCCGGCCAGTACGATGGCAGGTACGGTGACAGAACATGGCAGATGCGGTGATAAGTATGAGATTTCACAGTGGCATGGACATGGTAGCACGATAGTGGACACAGTAACGGAACATGGCAGCTACGGCGACATGCACCATGAGATGCAACGGTACAGAGGGATCAAGAGACGACGACTCAATTCATCACGCACGGTGGCATGGAAAGTGGCTTGGATGGTGCCATCGTTGAAGATGTACCGCAACATGTCGTCGGCATGTGGGACAGCCGAGATGAAAATCAGGGGAATGGATTCAACATTACAACGGCTTGCCATTCACTATAGCCATATCAAGTCAGCCAAACATGCTCACTCTCGTCTTTGCCCTGATCACCGAACTGCATGTCGCTTGCCTCCTAACATTACCGTCGCCGACAAAGAACATCAATCGCCACGCACCGAAAACAAATCCATCCACCACCACACTCTCAGCAACCTCCAATCAGTCCTCCATCTTATCGAGAATGTCCGAGTCTTGCACACTGACGGCGTTGCTGTCGTCCGACTCGTCTCCACTGCCATCTGCAGCATCGACATCGGCCTCGGCCTCGGCCTCCACCACTTCCTCCTCGCCGTCCAGGTCCATGGCATCACCATCCTCCTCCTTGTCTTCCTCTCCACCTTCGTCGTCACCAGCATCCTTGCCATCTTTCTTCGCCTTCTTCGCCTTCTTCGCCTCCTCCGCCTTCTTCAGATCCTCCTGCTTGTCCCTCTTCCTCTTCTCGCCCGCCATCTGAATCTTCAACATATTCCGATGACTCGTACGCATGCCAAAGAAATCGATATACTTGGAAAAGTCCTTCACGTTCTCATCGTACCATTCCCATTCCCCAGGTTGATAGCCCTTACTCTTGGGCTGCGTCTGCTTCTGACCCAGCGCGGCCGAGATGCGCTTCGTGATGGTCGCCTTGTCGCAGTAGCATCCGTTGTAGCAGAAGCGGTCGCGCACGTCTTTGTTGCCATATCCGGCTTCCGACGTGATGCGCAACAGCATGCTACGCCAGAGCATGTCCGGACAGAAGTCGACGATACACTCGGCCGCGACGCGGGTCAGAATCGGCGTTTCGTCGAGTTGTTTGCGGGTGACGATGGTGTCGCGGACGGAGAATTTGCCCTGCTCGAGGTTCTCCGTCATACCTTTCTTGCCGGGGTTCCAGCAGATCTTGATTTTGGCTTGCACTTCGGGTTTGATTTTGCCTTCTTCGGCGGCGTCGAGGAGGTCGTCGGGAAGCTCGTAGCCGAGCTCTTTGGCGATGGCTTCGTCTTCAGGGCTAGCGTAGGCGAAATTGCCGGAGTGATATGGATCGCCGCCGGTCTCGCCTTTTGGTCGACCTTCACGCTTCTTGCGCTCCTTCTTACCAGCAGGTCCAGCTTCCACTTCTGAAGAGTTGGCATTCTTGTCCTTTACTTTCCTGACCGCACGCGCCATACCTGGGACGGTCGTCAGCGCGGACTCTCTCACCGCCGCCCTCTGCAGGTTGCGGGACGTACGCTGTTGTTCCTGGATCTTCGTATCGATGTCATCGATAACAGGAATATTGCGCTGTCGAGTGGCCTCCATCTGCCTCAGTGTTTCCGGATCGTACACGCTGAGATCCCACGACGCCTTCTCCTTTTCAGCCTTGTAGTCGATTTGTCGCGCCCAGGGAAAGTCCTCCGCCTCGGCTGGCTTCCGGATAGCACGTTTACCAGCCTTGATTTGCACCTTCTTCTCGATGGGTCTCTTACGCGCCTCGTAAGGGGGTGTCTCTGGAGGTGGTGGAGGTGATGCCGGTGGTGGTGTCTCCTTCTTGGCACGACTGAAATATAAATTAGCATATATCGACCAAATTGATGCTAGCAGATGGGCTCACCGCTTGGGGGCCTCCGGGGCCTTTTGTCCACTAGGAGGCATGGGAGAGTATCCCTGCTGCATGCCATATGGCATGTTCGGTGGCAAGCCGCTCGGACGACCCATGCCAGGATAATATGGCATGTGGAAGGGATATGCAGGGTTCGGCGGTGGGTGCTGTAGATGTGGAGGTAGAGGTCCCATTGGCGGATGCATCTGCTGTTGAAGCATCATGTGTTGGTGTTGCATCTGCTGTTGATGTAGTTGCTGTTGATGTTGGTGGAATTGCTGTGGAGTCATGTGCATGTGCTGAGGATGCACCATCGGTGGGCCATGGTGATGCTGAGCTTGTGGCGGAGGGCGTACTTGAGGTGGAAATGGTGCGTGTGGCGGCGTCGGCTGGACTTGTTGCTGGTCGTGCTGGATTTGCCTTGCCAGATTCGTCTCTTGGATCTGAGGTGTGACCTTGTCACTTTGGGCTGTGGGCTGGGATGGCTGTTGGGGCGGCACCGAAGCTGGTTTCTGCTCCGGCGGCTGTTGAGATGATTGCCGCTCGGTCTCTGACTGTTTTGCAGATGGTGGAGCGGATCGAGCTGGCTCATTGCGGCCCTGATGTTGAGACGCAATCAGTGGCTGTGGAGGTGGACCAGCAGCTGCACCGTTTGGAGCAAATTCTGACACAGGAGCCTGACGTCCATAAATCGATGCTCCCATGCTGCGCCAACGTGTGCGCTCAAGCAAGCGTAAGTAAGCTTGCTGTGCAACCTCTTGTGGGATTAACCACTGCGGTAGAGGATAATCCTCCATGTAGCGCAGCATCTCGTTGTCCCTCTGCAGCTGATAGTATTCCGTCACCTCCCAATCATTGCTGAGTTGGCGCACGGTCACTTCTGCATACATAAACTCCCACTGCCTGCGCATCTCAGGGCCAAACTTGCTCCATGGACGTTCGTCGAGCCCCACGCCGTCGTTGGAATCGGATGAGGACAGAGAGATGACTGACATCGTGTCATCCCAGTCGTTGCCTTCCTCTTCGTCTGTGTAGTAGTAGTCACCATCGGAGAATTGGTACTCCTCGACTGCATCGTCGTCGGCGGTGATTATCGGTGCCTTGGAGTGCAGATATTGTTAGTATTCTCGTTGCTAGTGCCTTTCGCTGGACTGAACCTACCTTGCCATTCTTGCTTTGAGGTCGGCCTGGTCTTTTGCTGGGACCGACATCGGGCGCAACGAGCTCATCGCTGCTGTCCGAGATCGTGATAGACGAGAGCTTTTGCTTCACCGCGATGGTGTCTGCTGCGATGGTGGGCTTTCGTCGGCGACCGCTGCTGCGTGTGGGAGCACTAGACGTCGACAACTTCGCCATCGTGCGCTGTGCATGTAACTGGTTCCGTGTTCCGTCAGCCCAATGTCCACAACTCGACTTATCGTGCAGGAAGCCAAGGTGAACGCAAGCAAATGACAGAAGGCGCAGACTGCTACTCAATAGATCAGTACCAGAGATTATTAGCGTTGCCGGTATGTCTCAAACCAGAAAGTCCAGTCAGGTTCCGCAGTCCGCGGCGGTGGTTTGACCTCTGTTCGGGAGGCACTGGGAACTTGATTTTTTTTTTTGGTGAAGGACCTCCAGGCAGACGCGCCAAGACCCAGCTAGTGCTCATTCACTTCAAATCATCGAACGGCGATGTCTCTGGTTAATCGACACGAAGCGCTGAAGCGAGTCCGGACGAAGTTGCAGTAGGTTCTTTGCCAGTGAAGTGTCGGATTTGCGCAATGATCGTGGTTTTAGCGCTGTCAACGTTGGTACCTTTGAAGTGACTGTAGTGGACGGAGGCGTTCGTCGTCGAGTCGGAGTACCAGGATTGGACATCCAGAAGCGATGCGCCAGTATTCCGAGGTTGCACGAGAAGGTAGAGTGTGGTGTTTGAGGAATTGTGTTTCGACCGCAGAAGGAGCAGGGGCGTAAGATGCTGCACTCACCTCTCATTCAGGGAAACAGCAGGCCACGCCAGTCGAGTCTGCGCTAGACTTTCGCCGCTGTCATGTGAAGTCGAGTGGCAGATTCGAGGACGGTCAGCTGAGCGCTGATCTTTACGCGGTCGTGGCGATATTGTCAATGCTTGAGCAATGTACGTGTTTGGAGAGCTTTCAAAGTTGCAAGATGGAGATTCACCTGCCAAAAAGTGCGGCAGCTCCCGCCGCTAAATTCTAGCCCGCGTGAGTGAGTGATGACGTTTCAACAACACGAAGCGGTTTCGAGCAAACATACAAGACCTCCAAGTCCCCTGCTACTAGCATTGCCCAAGAGAACCAATGTATTGCATTGCTATATTGTTCTAGCCCATATCAGCGGGAGCTTGGAAAAATGGCACGGCAGTCGTTGGCTTCAGAACCTTGCTCGTTTCGATTCAGATTCAGCCCCATCTCCCGCTGAGGACCCGTGTTGGAAGAACGTCTGCATGTTCAAGACGTACGTAACTTTCAGAAAAGTCCACTCGTTGCCGCTGGTCCACACTACGCATGCAACAACTCAAAATATAACCTCTCCGGCATGTTCGCCCTCGAAGCCCAGTTCAGCCAGCTTCTTTTGTCGTGATTTGTTGGTCTTTTGATTCTCCTTGTCCTCTGCCTTCTTCATCGCAAAGACAGATTCCACGGGTGCAGCTTCGTATGGAGCAGGGACGTAGTCATCCTTGTCAAGATCCTTCATAGCGCATTAGTAAGGTCATGTTCCTTGCTCGGGAAGGCTACCCACGATTTCCCCAAGAAGGAGGACATTCTCTCCTCGCACCAAGAACAGCCCGCGCTCGATATCCGCATATAGATTTTTCACAAAGAATCGCTCAATGGTGTCCTGGAGTACGAGGTTTCCTGTCGTGCTATATGTCAACGCGGTGGGTTGCCTGCCATCTCTTGTTGTCCATACCAAATTGATCCCAGCTTCTTAGCACGCCGATGAGTTTCCTGCCGTCGCGAAGGGAGACCAGTAACTTTTCTAGAGGTCCAACTATTGGTCATCTTGATCTCTAACTATCTCTGCATCCTCTTCAAGAAGCCACTCACTGTCTGTCAAGTCCAGTAATTGCGCAGCGGTGGTGAACATCTGGGGTGGTAGCTGAGGCACTGGAGGTGGTCCGGACTGCATGCCAGATCCACCCGGCGGACCCGCATCATGGAGGCTGAGGTTCTCCATGTGCTCATCGGCTAGAGCGATGTGACGTGAGGGTTGTAGGGAGGGTTTGCTCGTCAAGCCATTCGGAGATGGTGTTGCGGTGGCAGACGACGCTCAATGCGTGGGGTAGAACTAGAACTAGTCTGACAAATTTGTGGCCTTAGGCATCCCTGGAGCTCATGCTCGACATCGAGCTCGTGAAAGTACTCACTAACATCACATCTCCATGTGACGACGAGACCGACCAACGCCGGAATGCTGTCCGCGTTCAAGGCACAGCCGATATATGAGCTCAAGCAGCGCGACAAATCAAAGATCGAGTCCCTTCTGGCATACGGCGACCGACTTCTGGTTGGACTCAATAATGGCGCCTTACGTATTTTCCGGGTGAACGAGGGCAACAATACGGATGGTGGAAACAAGAATGGAAGCGGCAGCGATGCGACATCTTCTGTCTCAACCAAGGTCAAGCCGGTGGAGCTGCTGCGCGAGGAAGAGAAGTTTAGTAAACGACCGATACAACAGCTGGCCATTGTGAAGGAGGCCAATCTGCTGGTCAGTTTGAGCGATGCATACGTGTCTCTCCATGATTTGCAGACAAACAAGCTGGTCGAACGATTGGAACAAACCAGAGGCGCCGCTTGTTTCGCTGTGACTAGCAACGTGGTCAAGGATCCTGATACAAACGTACCAAGCCTGGTCTCTCGACTTGCTGTAGGAGCGAAAAGGAAGGTGCTCTGTTGGACTTGGCAAGATATGGAGCTGCTCCCAGAAATCACCGAGATCAGCCTGGAAGCAAGTATCAAGAGTCTGAACTGGGCCGATGGAAACCGCCTGTTTGCTGGCATGGATCCCGGCTTCAGCGTTGTCAACATCACAACACAGGAGATGACGCCCATCCACAAGCAAAGCAATGGAACGGACTTGAGCTCTGGGGAGCTGGCAGGTGTACGCTTTGGCGCTGTAAGCAGCAGCGGAATGGGCTACATGGGGATGGGAAGCTGGGTCCCAAAGCCGATGGCAACGTGGATAGCTGGAGACGAGGTCTTGCTGGCCAAGGACGTCAACACGCTCTTCACGACTACTGAAGGCAAGCCGCTCGAAAGAAGACAGGTGCCGTGGGCATTGGCGCCAGAAGCCATTGGCTACAGCTATCCGTACCTCCTTGGTCTACAGCCGCCCGAGAAGGGCAGTCTTCAGATCCGCAATCCCACCACTTTGACCTTACTTCAATCTGTTGCCGTCCCCGGTGCTATGATTCTGCATGTTCCCCAGCCGAATATCAGTCTGGCACACGCTGGAAAGGGCTTCCTCGTAGCTTCAGACCGCGTCATTTGGCGGATGAATGCGCTACCGTACGACACGCAGCTTGCCGAGCTAGCGGAGAAGCAGCGATTTGATGAAGCAATCAGCCTGCTTGAACTGCTGGAGGATACACTCATCGATGATAAAGCCGGGCGTATACGTGAAATAAGGACGAAGAAAGCCATATCATTGTTTCAGCAGCAGAAATACCGACCCGCGCTGGACTTGTTTACTGATGCCGGGACTTCGCCGGACCGAGTCATAGCTCTCTATCCGAAAAGTATTGCCGGTGGACTGTCAAGCATACCGGACGAGCCAAGCGAGGCCGAAAATCCTGCTCCAGAGACTACCGAAGACTCAAGCAGGGACGCGCAATCTACACCAACGAAGAGTATGTTTGGATTGCTCAAAGGTGGGCCGAAGAAGGCGGAATCCGATGCAGCCCCGCTCAAATCTCCTGCGAAATTGGACAGCGACAATAACAGTATTCGCCAGAAGCCTACTAAGGCCACGGACAGACCTCTGGAGGGTGCAGACCTCAAGCTCGCTGCTGGCTGCCTGAACTCATTCCTTGCACAAGCTCGGGTTCAAATGCAAAAACATCTCACACCGGACGGATCTCTGAAAGAAGATCCACCTGCACTCGACCCTGAGACTGGCAAACCCGTCTTTGCAAATCTTCTTCCAGACTCCGTTTTCGAGCGCAAATTGGACGGCATCAACTACCAGGACGAACTTCTCAAGACGGCCCAACTGGTCGACACAACGCTGTTTCGGTCTTACATGCTGGCAAGTCCATCGCTTGCTGGCTCGCTGTTTCGACTCGACAACTTCTGCGATCCTGACGTTGTTCAAGCGGCGCTTTATGAAGGCGAGCGCTACAACGACCTCATCGACTTTCTCCACGGCAAACGTCTGCATCGCCAGGCACTAGAAATGCTTGCCAAATTCGGCAAAGGTCAAGCCGACGGCGAGATTCCCGAAGGAATGCAGGGACCACAGCGGACGGTGGGCTATCTCAAGCAACTCCCACCCGAGCTTGTCGACCTGATACTGGAGTTCGTTCGCTGGCCCATTGACGAGACGCCAGAAGTAGGGATGGAGGTATTCTTGGCCGATACCGACTACTCAGAACGACTTCCTCGGCAGCAGGTCCTCGAATTCCTGGCCAGCGTCGACCGGAAACTTGAGATCAGATATCTGGAACACATAATCAACGAGCTTGGCGAAATTGGCGACGGATTTCACCAGCACTTGATTGATTTATACCTGGCAGAGCTCAAGCAGAATGACATTGGCGAAGAGTTCCGAGTAGAGCTTAAAGGCAAGCTCGAAGCTTTTATGCTGAAAAGCAAAGTCTACAACAAGCGCAAGACCTTCCAGCAATTACCCGCCGCCGACCCGGTCTTCTACGAAGCACGGGCTATTGTGCTCAGTGCTATGGGGAATCACAAACAGGCACTTTCGATCTATGTCTTCCAGATCATGGATTACGACAAAGCCGAGAACTACTGCAACAAGGCTTATCTCGAAGAGCAAGCCGATCATCAGGCGTGTCTCATCGATAATGGCGCCACACACGAGAAGTCTTACAAGCAATTCGATGCAGAGGACTCGTCAACAAAGCCCAACATCTTTGCCATATTGCTCGGATTGTACTTGCGGCCACCTGTCGGCGAAGAGAAGCGTTGGCCACAGGCACTGGAACTCCTCAGTAAGCATGGTGCGCGTTTGCCAGCGAGCAGCACTCTCGACCTCATGCCAGATGATCTTGCGGTTCAGGAACTGCAAGACTACTTCCGGGGACGCATCAGGAATGCGACGTCCATTCTGCGAGAGGAGATGGTTGTGAAAAGTCTCGAAGCCGTCCGCCGAGCGAACACGGAACGTCTCCTGTCTCTCGGACCAGATGTTGTTGCGAGTGAGAAGCCAATGGGGCGCAACAGACGAGTGAGAATTGGAGAAGATGACCACTGTAAGGTGTGTCACAAGCGATTTGGAGCTAGCGCGGTGCGTGTGTATCCTGACAACGAGGCCATACACTACGGCTGCATAGGCAAAAGCAGCATTCGGAGAGCGCCAGAAGGTGGCCTAGGGGGAATGCGGAGGTCTGCTGCTTGGAGTTGATATATGTTTGCTAGATGATACCCAGAAGAAGCATAGCAAAACAAAATTTGATGTTGTTGAGTTTGTACTCAACACGGAGTGATTATGACAGCAGGGATGGAATACTCGTCAGGCGTGTCCGGAGCTTCTTTTTGATAGCATTCTTCATGGATCACTCAACGGCCTTCTCTTGGCGTTGGAAGACCGATGTCGCTCGTTTCAACCCAGCTACAAGCGCGACGTTCGCCGGGTATCAGGAACATGAAAGACCAACGTGCCTTACTCCGTACAGTACATCGAATGCTTCCTGTATTCAGCCGAAAGAATGGCCGTCTATTGCCGCCCACTTCTCAGTCTCTCGTGCCGTGCTAGTGGCACTTCTGTCTTTCACGCCGCTTGTCGCAGTAGACTTCCTAGTCCCCTAATTGCCAACAAGATGGGCCAACATAGCGTCCATACTTCTCCCAACCTCGCGCGGCTTGCGAAGAGGATACCGCCCGGAACATGGGACACCCACAGTGTGTTCCAAATGTCCGCTCCACAGAATTTCGCTAATGTTACGGACAGTGCACGTTGTCGATCCAGACACATTCCCTTTAGACGCCGCCGCTCAATACAAGCCCAAGGCGCATACGCTTGATCAAGCTCATGATTTCTTGGGACAGCTCGGTATCAAGAAGATGGTCATAGTGAGTGATACCGGTGACCCACAAGAATCGTAGAACTCATACGATTCTTCTTCGACAGGTTCAACCAAGCATATACGGCAATGACAACTCATGTACACTTGACGGTCTGAAGAACTTGGGCCCGAAGAACGGTCGTGCTGTCATTCAGTTCGATCCTGCATCGACATCGAAAGCACAACTTCAAGAATGGCATGATATGGGCGTCAGGGGTGTCAGACTGAACTTCAAGAGTGTCGGCGCGAACCCATCCGCTTCAGAACTTGAAGCTACTCTGCGAGACTATGCAGACGCTGTAAGACCCTTCGACTGGCCACTCGAGCTTTACATCGCTCTTGAGAACGTGCCAATGATTGAGAGCGTGGTGGACACGCTGGGTTGCAAGGTCATCATCGATCACTTCGGCCATCCCACAGCAGACTCTCTGTCCACGGCCAAGACTGCGCATGAGATTCAAGGATTCTCGTCCTTGGTCCACTTGCTGAAGCAGGGCAACACTTGGGTCAAGATCTCGGCATCGTATAGGCTGGCAAAAGATCCCGCGAGCAAGATTGTCGAGTCGCTTTGCAGAGAGATTGTGCGTGTCAGGCCCGACAGATGTGTATTCGCGACGGATTGGCCGCATACACGGTTCGACGATGTCGTTGTGGCGGACTATCTGGAGAATATCTTGGACTGGTGCGAGGATGAAGGAGTGGACCTCTCGCAGGTGCTGGTCAGGAACGCGGAAGAGCTTTTCGATGCATGATCATGCAAGAATTTATAGATATGTATCACATCATTGATATAATGATCGAGTGTTAGTGAAAGTAAGCTGTAAAAGTCGTGGTTGTGGCAAGATGGAAGAAGTGCTTGCGTCAGAGATAGAGATGGTTGGCCGCTGTGCTCCGGGTCGTCTTCGAACTTTTGAAAGATGCGATGAGCTTCCAGAATTCACATCACTTCACACTCTCGCCATCACCCAACGAACTGCATCAAACCAGTGCTCGATTTCACCGACACAATGCTGCAACAGAGATTATTGCGTTCAATTCAGACTGCCTCAAGGCAAACCCCGGCACTTTGCACATCCAGAATCTCGCCCGCTTCCCAATCAAAAGTCGCATTCGTCGCATCACAGCAGTTAGCGTCGCGGAGATGGTATTCAGCAGAGACTGAGGCGCAGAAAGAAGAGGTGTTGAAGGATCAAGCAGAGGCACAAGGAGCTCAAGAGACACCGAAGAAGGATGCAGCAAAGGAAGACCCAGTGCAGAAGGAGTTGGAGGCCAAGAAGCAAGAGAATGTTGATCTGACTGTGCGTATACGGGCCTAGTTGCAAGCAGAAGAAAGCCTGCTGACTCGATGATCAGGATCGCCTAAAACGACAAATCGCCGAATACCGCAACCTTCAAGAGCAGACCAAGCGCGAGGTTCAGGCCGCGCGAGACTTCTCTCTGCAGCGATTCGCCAAGGACCTGCTAGAGAGCATCGACAACCTCGATCGTGCCCTTGAGGCCGTTCCCAAGGATAAGCTCACGTCCGATAACCAAGACTTGGTCAACTTGCACAGTGGACTGAAGATGACCGAACGCATCCTGATGGGCACCCTGAAGAAGCACGGAATGGAGAAGTTCGATCCTAGCGTCGAGGGAGACAAGTTTGACCCCAACAAGCATGAGGCGACGTTCATGACGCCGCAGCCGGACAAGCCGGACAACACAGTATTCCATTGCCAGTCCAAGGGCTTCCTCTACAATGGCAGAGTATTAAGGGTGAGTCAACTTCCATGTGAAGACATAGCTACGCAGCACTGACACATGATATAGGCTGCCAAGGTTGGCGTGGTGAAGAACTCGTGAGATTGAATGGAAGCGAGACGTGTATGATGGGAAATGACGGGAACGTGGCCATGTGAGATTCTCCTCTTCGAGTTAAGGTCAAAAAGCATAGCATTGGCGGTGTACGATACGCTGGACGGATGCCACATAGAGCGACAGTGATGTATATACTGGCGAATGTGTCTGATCTTTTTGACGGATGTGTAATGCATCCTGCCTCTTGGGCGGAGCAGCAGTCAAATCGTTCGACTACCTTGAGCAGGACGAGATAGCCCAATGCGACAATATGGCCCAAGCAGCTAGCTGGATAGATCGACCAAGACCTTCTATTGATGAAATTGCTCAAGCAAGAGTCGAGAGGACCGCGAGTTCCTCCTGCAGACCTGCAGTGCACCGTTTATCGTACGTTCACCCCTTTGCTCTCATAACTTCGCCTCATTGCCTCCAGATCGCGTGTTTCAACATCCAGGGAATTTAGACCAAGCAAGGCTGCGAGCACGAGCTTGTAGTGATAGAGGAGCACTGATCCTCAAGGTTGTCAAATTGCCAGCCTCGACAAATTCTCGCGAAGCTTGAATCTGGGCATCGTGCAGGACGTCTCGTCGAAGGCATGATCCTCTTGACGTGGAGTGTCGTAGGACTGAGCCGCTTAGGAGGATCCAGAATCGTGCAAGGACCTGGGTTCTGCTGCCATCATAATAGAATTGGTCTCCCATTCCTAGTATTGACGCCTCTTGATTGCATTCGCTCAGGAAGGCTGCTTCGGTGCAGTCGGGCTAGCATTGTCTGTTTTGGCGTCCTCCCTCGATTCATTCATCGCGCTCACTTGCTCTGCGTATGCTCTCCGGATCTGTAAGAGCGTCAGACGTGTCGTTGCCCCTGTTCCCCATCTGTCTACTCACTCCATCGAATGGTGTTCCTTCATCCGTCTCCATAAACAACACTCCATACACAATCACAAAGGTGATGCTTGCCCACGTTGCCAGCTTCACACCCTTTGTCCAATTTGGTCGCGCCCACTTCAGCTTCGCTCGGCGTCTATACCTTCTTTCTAGTCGGAATTTGTGCTTTTCAGACAGGTTCTCGAATTCGGGCGGCCAAATGCGCTTGCATCGGTACGGGTTCGCTTCAATCGTGAACGGGAATATGATAGTATTCGCAGGAGCCTGCGGGGCTCGCCGGAACATCGACGAGAATACCGAGGCCATGTTGTGTTTGGGATGGAGGTGGAAGTTGACGGAGGTCTTCACCTCAAGCAATGCCGTTCCGAGGCGGGGATCTGCAGGCACAAGAGCTCCCCGTTAAAAAGTTCGGTTCCAGTCATCGCAAACCACTACAAGCAATACACCACCCTCGTTCAATTCTTGCACATTGCTCCACCACAACTCACGACGACGCTCCCTTGCAGAACTCTCTCGTCGCGGCTGCGAAGCCTGCGCTTTCCCCACCACCGTCAGACTCCTCTCCGGACCCTCACCAAAATGGCTGCCGTCCAAGCCACGAAGGAGGCCCTGGCTCCTACCCAGCAGGCCGGGACATTGAAAATCGAGAACACCGAGAAGCGTGATACGTTGATGGCCAGTGAGAAGAAATATCAAAAGCTATGGGCCGAACGCAAGATCTTCGAGCAAGATGCGCCAACCTTGGAGGATGTGCCGTTCCACTCTATCACACCCGCCGAGCTGCGGAAAAAGGTGCCCAAATACATGGTCACCATGGCATACCCATACGTAAACGGAACTCCTCATGCTGGCCATTCGTTCACTGCCAGTAAGCTGGAGTTCGCTGTAGGATGGGCACGAATGCAAGGGAAGCGGGCTCTTTACCCACAAGGTTTCCACTGCACTGGTATGCCGATCAAGGCATGTGCTGACAAGTTGGTTCGCGAGATCGAGAATTTTGGACAAAACTTCGAAAACTGCCCAGTCGATAACGTCAAAGACGAGAACACCGATCCCGCACCGCCAGCGCCCACCCAACAGGTCACCAAGGAGGATGTTACCAAGTTCTCCGCGAAGAAGTCGAAGGTCAATGCGAAGACCAATCTCGCATTGAAGTACCAATTTCAGATCATGCTTGCTCAGGGAATTCCGATTGAAGAGATCCACAAATTTGCGGAGCCGCAACATTGGCTGCAATACTTTCCACCTCTCTGGAAGCGTGATCTGGACAATATGGGATGCCGTGTCGATTGGAGACGATCAATGGTTACGACCGACGCCAACCCGTACTACGACGCATTTGTGAGGTGGCAGGTGAATCGTCTGAAGGAGCTGGGCAAGATCAAGTTTGGCAAGAGATACACTGTCTACTCGCCAAAGGATGGTCAGGCATGCATGGACCACGACAGAGCGTCTGGAGAAGGGGTTGGCGTTCAGGAGTATACCGCTATCAAGCTTGGAGTAAAGGAGTGGGCAGAGGCGGCAAAGGGCAAGGTCGAGGGCAAGGTTCCGGAGGGCGGTGTGGTCTACTTTGTGCCTGCGACTCTCCGACCGGAAACGATGTACGGACAGACATGCTGCTTTGTCGGACCTACCATCACCTACGGCATCTACGAGGTCGTCAAGGGCAAAGAGTACTACTTCATCTCGGATCGCGCGGCGAGGAACATGGCTTTCCAGAGCATTTTCCCGACATGGGGTGAGTTCCCCAAGGTCGCAGAAATGCAGGGCTCGGACGTCATTGGTACTCTCGTCAACGCACCATCGTCTTTCATGAAGGACGGTGTGCGCATTCTTCCTATGGAGACTGTCAAGGCGTCAAAGGGTACCGGTGTCGTATCTTGCGTGCCATCAGACTCTCCAGATGATTATGCCACCATCATGGATTTGAGTAAGAAGGCGGAATACTACAAGATCAAGAAGGAGTGGGTAGACTTCGAGATCCTACCCATCATCGAGACTCCTTCCTATGGCAACTTGACCGCAAAATTCCTGGTCGAGTCGATGAAGATCAACTCGCCGAAGGACGCGAAGCAATTGGCGGAGGCCAAGGATCTTGCTTACAAGGAGGGATTCTACAAGGGTAAGATGATCTACGGGGAGTTCGCCGGAAGGAGTGTCGAGGAGGCAAAGCCGCTGGTCCGACAGCAAATGATCGATGCCAAGGATGCCTTTGCATACGCAGAGCCGGATGGTCAGGTTGTCAGCCGATCAGGAGACGAGTGTGTTGCCGGCCATCTCGACCAATGGTTCATGAACTATGGTACTCCAGAGAAATCCGGTGATCCCGAGTGGCAACCTACTGTTCTCAAGCATGTGATGAACGAGGATGGCAACGGCCTGAACCTCTTCACAACCGAAGCCAAGAACTCCTTCGAGCAGGTCTTGTTCTGGCTCGCACAATGGGCATGCGCTCGAAGCTATGGTCTCGGAACCAAACTTCCTTGGGACCAGAGTCAGCTTGTCGAAAGTTTGTCAGACTCCACCATCTACATGTCATACTACACCATCGCACACTTCCTGCACAAGGACATCTTCGGCAAGGAGAAGGGCATTGGAAACATTGCGCCTGAAGAGATGACTGACGAAATCTGGGACTGGCTATTTTGCCGAGCAGAGACGATCCCCGAAGGAACCACCATCAAGGAGGAGACTCTGCACCGCATGCGTCGTGAGTTCGAGTACTGGTACCCTCTCGATCTCCGCGTTTCAGGCAAGGATCTCATCCAGAACCACTTGACCTTCTTCCTGTACGTCCACATCGCTCTCTTCCCTCCAGAGTATTGGCCACGCGCTGTCCGCGCCAACGGTCACTTGCTCCTCAACGGAGAGAAGATGTCCAAGTCGACAGGAAATTTCCTCACACTGTACGATGCGACGGCCAAGTTTGGCGCCGATGCCACCCGTATCGCTCTTGCCGACGCAGGAGACAGCATCGAAGACGCCAATTTCGACGAGTCGGTGGCGAACAGCAACATCCTTCGCATGTACGAGCTTCGGCAGTGGTGTGAGAGCGTCATCAACGATGCTCGCATCGTCAAGGACGGTGAAACATACGCTCAGATTACGAAGAGTGAACGCCACAAGAACAACGACTCAGTCATGCGTTCTGGCGAGAAGATGTTCTGGGACGAGCTTTTCGAAAACGAGATCAACGGACTTGTCCGCGAGGCTGGCAAGCAATACGATGCCACCAACTACAAAGCCGCCCTAAAGAGTGGTCTTTACGACTTCACTTCCGCTCGCGACTTCTACCGTGAAGCGACCAAGGCGGCCGGTATCGGCATGCACTTTGACCTCGTCAAGCGCTACGTCGAGCTACAGGCCTTGATGGTGACTGTCGTCGCACCTCACTGGGCTGAACACATCTGGCTCGAGGTTCTCAAGAAGGACGACTCGGTGCAAAATGCTCGCTTTCCTGAAGTTCCTGACCAACAGCCCAATCTCACTGCTGCACGCGAATACGTTCGCAACACCAGCAGCAATATCACCTCTGCGGAAGGCGCACAGCTCAAGAAGATGCAGAAGGGCAAGCAGACCTCGTACGACCCAAAGAAGGACAAGAAACTCTCCATCTTCTGCGCGAGGAACTACCCTGCATGGCAAGACGGCATCATCGATATCGTTCGTCAAAATTTTTCGGACATGAAGCTCGACGTCAGCGCCGTGTCGAAGTCCATCCCGAAAGCGGAGAGCAAGAAAGCCATGCCATTCGTGCAGGTGCTGAAGAAGTCTCTCGAGACAGGTATCGAGCCGAGCACTGTGTTTGAGAGGAAGCTTGCGTTCGACGAAGTGAAGGTCTTGCTGGAGATGGTCGCTGGACTGCAGCAGATTGTACAGAAATGTGCAGTGGTTGAGGTCATTGTCGTAGAGGATGAGGGCAAAAAGGGAACGGTCGCGGGAGGCAGTGAGGGTGTCAAGCAGGGCGATGAGCGAACGTCGTTGCCGCAGAGCGCGGAGAATGCGGTTCCGGGACAACCGACTTTCTTCTTCGAGAATGTTTAAGCATGTACGGCGATAAGATGGTGTGATGGACCAAAGTAGGACACCACGAAAGTCTAGACGTGTAGGAAAAGCAGGTCACGAAGTAACACGTGCGACATCGATGAGCCACGTTGTGCATGGGTCGACAAGGAATGTGAACAGAGCAAATGATAAACAAGGTCGTAAATCATGACATGAACAAGTCTATCAAATGTCCAGACTAAGGTCGTGGTATCCCCGTCTCAACCGCTATAGGCAGGAGAACGCACCCAACCCCGGAACGCCGTCGCAACAACCAATCCCGAAATGTTCATACGCCGCTCACCACTTCAAAACCTTCATCTCCTCGCCCTCGCCAGGCGGGAAAAACTTGTTGATCAACCCCACATAGTACTCCTTCAAGTCTTCCACCTTCGGAACCTCATCACTCTTACTGTACAAATCGTACGGGTTGAAAGCTTTCACTGCCGCCAACATCTTCTCGTCCTTTCCGTTCATCATCCATTGATACCCACCAGCGCTGTGCCATGGGTAGAAGGAGTGATAGCGGATCATCGCCAGTGCTTCGTCGGGAAGGGTGCTCTGTTCCTTGCAGATGTGGTAGAGGTACTCATCGTGACCCCAGGACAGCATGACGTTGTCCATGCCACAGCCGGGGGTGTAGATACCGTGCTCAGTGGTGTATATTGCGTCGCGAGAGTCCGGGTTCTCGTCGAATGTCCCCGGGTAGATGATTGACTCGTCGAAGCGACAGCCGACTGGGAAGGTGTCGCCAACGACGTCCCATTGTCCTCGAGCGTCGTAGAAAAAGAGGAGTTTGCCCAAGTCGTGGATCAGACCGGTAAGTTGGAACCATTCGGGCTTGCCGTCACGACGGATAGCTTCCGCAGATTGGAGGAGGTGTTCGATTTGAGACAGGGAGGTGTCTGGATCGGACTCGTCGATGAGGGTGTTGAGTTTCTCCATGGCTTGCCAGATGGTCATGCGCGCGCGGGTCTTGGAGTGGAAGTCGTTGCGGGCTTTGAGGTTGTACGCGACGGTTTGCTTGGTGTGCTGTTCCCGGTAGAAAGTCTTCACCCGGTCGCAAGCGTCTTCGTATTGTCGAAATTGAGTCTTATCCTTCTCAGCATCAAATTGCGAGGCCTCGTAGATGTCGACTTCGGCTTGGGAGGCGGTGCCGTTCTTGACACGCATGGCTGCTTTGAGGACATTTACTTCATCGATGGCGTCGGAGGTGGCTTCGAGGGCGAGGCCATCTCTGTGGTCGTTAAAGTCTTCGGCCACATTGGGCATTTCGAACATTGCGGGTGCCATGATAGGAGGAGAGTTGGCGCAGGAAGGGTAGATGTATGTGCAACTCGAATAGTCAGTGCTGACTTGTCCTGAAACAGTGATGGATAGATGTATGATAGAGACCAGAGATAGAAGTCAAGGAAGGAAGAGAAGGAAGGGAGAAGATGGTGCAAACAGACAGAACGCCCACTTATGGGGGTACCAATGCCATGCCCTCCTACACGAGCAACACACCGCCCACTTTAGGAGGGGCTCGTGGCCACACACCAAGCTGCAAGTCCTCTCAATGCCCGCCCGTTCCCCAGGAATCCGTATCCCGTTTCGGCCTGGATCGTTAGCAAAGGCCTGCAGCGAGTTATGGCATGACCCAGCGCCATTGCAGCCCAGAGCCATCATCCATATCCACATGATCAAGAAGAGACATTTCATAGGTCATGAGCGGAGAATCCTGCACCCTAGCGTCCGGCTCAACGGCGGGGTTTGAGAGCTGATTGGAGAAAAAGGTCTTTCGTTATTCCGTCAGCGGAGCGATGATGCGGACAGATGGGACTAGCAGGCACTTGGAGTAGCTGGCCTCGTGCCATAGGCTGGAGGCATGGTCATGGTGTGGAGGCAAATATTGGTTCTGCTCGGAGCGAGTTTTTCCAGCCTCCGAGCGACCAATGGAAAATGGAATGCTGTTTGATTAGGCGTCTGAGTCGGTCCGGTAGACGAAGTACACTCTGGCACGAATGCCGGCAGGGTGGGCCAAATCTCCCCACGCTTCGCGGGGCACCTTGGTCAATTGCCTGAATGTTCAAAATCCAAAGACCGATCAAAGGTACGTTAGCCAGATTTCGTTGTTGTGGAGCTCTGCTTGAAGTCCGGGGACAGTAGCTCAACAATTCCCTCCATTTGCACTGTCTTTCTGACACTTGAACCAACCCGACAATATTGGTCCTGCACAAAATGTCTGACACCACTTTCACCCTCAACACTGGCGCCAAAATCCCGGCCGTAGGCCTCGGGACGTGGCAGAGCCCAGCTGGCGAGGTTAAGAAAGCTGTTGCCCACGCATTGAAGTCTGGCTATAAGCACATTGATTGCGTGAGTGAAATGGTTGTACGGCGTTCATAGAAGCTTAAACGCTGACGATCGCAGGCATTCGTGTACGGCAACGAAGCAGAAGTCGGCGAGGGATTCAAGGAAGCATTTGATGCAGGTATCAAGCGCGAGGACATCTTCGTGACATCCAAGCTCTGGTGCTCGCACCACCGCAAGCCCGAGGAGGCTCTCGACGAAGGCCTGAAGCGACTCGGTCTCGATTACGTCGACCTCTACCTCATGCACTGGCCGGTACCGATGAACCCGAATGGGAACGACCCGCTGTTCCCCAAGCTTGCCGATGGCTCGAGAGATTTGGATACCGAGTGGTCGCATGTCAAGACATGGAAAGAGATGGAGAAGCTGGTGAAGACTGGCAAGACCAAGGCGTGAGTCGATGTGTGAGGATACCGTGTCTGAGGACTTGTGCTGATACATGTTGATATCAGGATTGGCGTATCGAACTACAGCGTGAAGTTCCTCGAAGAGCTCCTGCCACAAGCATCGATCGTTCCTGCTGCCAACCAGATTGAGGTAGAATACTCGGCCAACACTCAGGAGTAAGGATGCTGACAATGTCGATAGAACCACCCATATCTCCCTCAACAAGAAATACACGACTTCTGCAAGGAGAAGGGCATTCTGGTCGAAGCGTACAGCCCACTTGGCAGCACCGGCAGTCCACTTTTCCAGAAGGAAGGTGTGCAAGAGATTGCGAAGAAGCACAATGTCGGTGCTGGCACAGTGTTGATCTCATATCAAGGTGAGGATGCTCCTCCCGCACGGCGTGCTGCGAATTTTCCATTTCCTTGATTTGTACTGACTGCTGTCGTAGTGAGCAAAGGCCATGCCGTCCTCCCCAAGTCTGTCACACCATCGCGAATCGAGGAGAACTTGAAGGTTGTCAAGCTCGATGCTTCGGATATGGAAGCTTTGGAGAGCATCCACAAGAAGGAAGGCCTGAACCGATTCGTGTATCCCGCATTCGGCGTCAATTTGGGCTTCCCAGACAAGCAGTAGATGTCTGGTCCCACGATGAGGCTCATCTGCTCCAGGCATACCCGCCATGTAGACGATAGATATCCAGACCTCGAAAGTATTTGGCGATAGTCATGTTTCGCTCTTGCCTGTCGTACTCATTCTAGAGCCCGCTTATCCTTGGCCTTTATTTCGTCCGCCTTCTCCTGCAGCGCCGCGCGCAAACCCTCATTGTTCCGCGCCAGGAGCAGCACATCTTTACTGCCGACCGTGGTCCGTCCATCGTGCTGTGCAAAAGCTTCCAGATCTGTCGCGACAGCGCTGATCTTCGCGGCGAGCAACTCGCTCAGGCCGCCGATGAAGTGTGGCGACGCATTGAGGCCTTGCGACAGGGTGACCTCGTCCACGATCTTCCCGACGGCATACCAGAGGGCCGATTTGAGGCGTTCATCGTTGATCGCGTCGTCACTGGCGAGGGACGGCATGTCGTGCCGCGTCGGCTGGTATTTGCAACGTTTCTTTCAGGACAGCGTACTGTGTGCCGTGATGGTATAGTATGTGATTGGAGCCTTCGCAAGGTCTTCTCGCGTGTCGAGCTACGCGCCGTTTTTCAGCCCCCAAAGTCGAGTTAAGCTCGGCACTTGACCCACCCCTGCCATTATGTGGACGAGCCATTGCGGGCTTAGCGCAGGAGAGCGGCGCCGGCTAGGGGCAGATGTTAGAATAAACGCCCATACTTCGACCTGCCACAACGGTCTTCTCCCCACCAACGAACCAGACGGTATGCAGCCCCCCAAACCGTGTCGTCTGAGGCTGGCCGGGCGGCACTTTTCTCACCAAAGGAATGCCGCCGCCTCAGAAGTCCGCAACGTTCAGACGTTAGGAATGCCATGCTCTTTTTCACCCGCAGCCACCACGCTTTGGCAGCCGTTTATGAAAACAAGATGGCAGCCGCCGTTGCAGAGCGCGACCTCTCCTCCCCTGTAGGACCTATATAGGTGAGTGATGCGAGTCAAGTCTAAACATTCTTGTACACCATCGCAGGGTTGTTCGAGTTCCAGTCTCACATATCCCTATCCTCATCTCTCGTTACGATGTTTTCTTCCACCTCTCTTTCGGCGGCATGCCTGTTCCTCGCCTCGGTGCAGCCTGCCCTGGCACACATGGAGATGTCGTGGCCCATGCCATTACACAGCAAGTTCAACAAGGCCAACCCAGAAAACAAGATCGACTACAGCATGACCTCTCCACTGAAGAACGATGGATCGGACTTTCCTTGCAAAGGCTACCAAAACGACAGACCATTCATCCCAACAGCATCCTACACCGCTGGTGAGGCCTACAACATGACGTTGGCCGGAAGCGCAACCCACGAGGGAGGATCCTGCCAACTCTCCCTTTCCTACGACAATGGTGCGACCTTCAAAGTCATCAAAAGCATGATCGGCGGCTGCCCTCTCATCTCGACTTACGACTTCACAATCCCCTCCTACGCACCCGCTGGCGATGCTCTCTTCGCCTGGACATGGCAGAACCTCGTGGGCAACCGTGAGATGTACATGAACTGTGCGCAAGTCAGCATCAGCGCCAGCAATACCAGACAACGCCGCCGCCAGGCATTCAACAACTTTGAGAGTCTCCCATACCTCTGGAAAGCCAACCTTCCCGGCATTAACGGATGCGAGACGACCGAGCGCGCTGAAGTAGTCTACGCCCATCCCGGGCCCGACGTCGTTTTCAGTGCTGGTCTTTCCGGCTCTAGCACTCCGTTCGAAGGCGAATGTGACGCGCCTCAGCCGTTTGGTCAAACTTTCCAGGACCTCGGGGATACGCCTGCTCCTGGTGATGCGACCACAACCACGACGGCCACAATGTCCGAGATCGCGACCTCGACCGACTCTGTGACCCCAACCACGACCGGCAGCACCACAGAATCTACGTCAGAGAGCACGACTTTGATATCGGTTCAGACAGAGACCACGGCCACGGACCCCTTGGACATTGAGACTACCGCGACACTTGACTCGGAGTCGACATCGACAACTCTTGAATCCCAAACCCTGCCCACACTGGAGCCAGAAATCACCTCGACCACCTCCTCGCTTGATTCGGAGACCACGAGCACGATTGACTTGGAATCAACTTCAACAACGCTCGAGTCCCGGACCCTGCCTACACTGGAGCCAGAGATCACCTCGACTACATTCTCGCTTGACTTAGAGACCACGAGCACGATTGAATCGGAAACTCCGATTATTACCTCGGATTCCCAGACTTCGACCAGCCTTGAGCCAGAGATCACTTCGACCAGCTCCTCGCTTGATTTGGAGACTACCAGCTCGATCGACTCGGAAACTTCGATTGTGACTTCGGATTCCCAGACTTCGACCACTCTGGAGCCGCACATCTCCACTTCCTCGGCCGTAGAGACCTCCATGAGCCTTGAGCCAGAAAGCACGAGCTCACTGGAGCCGGAGACTACGAGCACAATACTTTCGGGAACTTCAACCCCGGCAGACCCGATCACGACTTCTACCGACAGCAGCTCCATCGACAGCACGACTTCTTTCGATAGCAGCACTTCTACCAGCGCCATCTCGATCAGCACCACAAGTGAGATCTCGAGCAGCACCGCCAGCGACATTCTAACCAGCAGCACTTCTATCAGCGACATCTCGAGCAGCACCGCCATCGACATTCAACCCAGCACCACCAGTGAGATTTCGAGCAGCACTCCCAGCGATATCCAAACCAGCATTACCAGCGACACTCCAAGCAGCACCACCAGCGACGCCCCCGTGGCTACTCAAAGCGTATTTGCTCTCGAAGTCTCCGGCGTGCAGGGCCTTGCCAACAACTCCAAGGGCGCCATTTTCATCGACGGCACATTCAGATTCGGTCCAGATAACACTCCGACTATCCTGGCTCTCCTCCAGAATGGCCAACTCGTCGATGGCAATGGCTGGGCCGCTAGCGTTCCTACCACTCGGAAGAGGCAAGAGTCCGCTGATGGATCAAGAATCTTCTTCGCTTCAGTAGGACAATCGTCTTTCGAGCCGTGTGTCTGCGAGATCTCTTCTGCCAACGCCCTCAGCTGCACCTGCGATCTTCTTACTGGGTTCCAAATCGGCACCTCCGTTGAAGACCTTGGCGTTCTCGCCATCGGAAATCCGGAAGGCGACTTCACTGGCTTTGCGCCCGTGGCTGCTCCCATCGATACCTCCTCCACGACAACATCTGCCTCCTCTACCGTCTTTGAGACTTCGCCAACCACGATTGACAGTTCCAGCACCTCCGTCGGCAGCAGCACCACGAGTTCAGCCGCTACTGAGGAGACCTCAACCAGCGCCTCATCCACCGACAGCAGCACTGCGACCTCAGCCGCGCCAGAGCAGACTTCAACCAACAGCATTTCGACTACCGACAGCAGCACTTCAAGCTTCGATAGCAGCACATCGACCTTCAGCAGCACCACTGCAACCTTAACCGACAGCTCCTCAACCACTACCACCGCGCCTCCGATGTTCACTCCCATCAGAAACCCGATCACGAACGGAACTGCGCCAACGATGAGCTACACCACCACAACCATCACCACCAGCTGTTTCACTACAGTTACTCTCTCACCGACGACCTCGGTGTCCGGCATGTCGCCGTCCTCTACCGCGACTGCCACACCAACCGACGACTCCATCCCACCTTTCGCTACCGCCGATCCCAACTCCCGCTCTACCGGCTATACCCCTTGCGTTCCTGGCACCTTCCTTTGCACTTCTGCCACGACCTGGTTGACCTGCGACTACAATGCCGGCTCGGTCTCCTCCTTTGCCTTCAATGAGTATGTCTGGAAGACCTCCCGCACTGTTGCCGCTGGCGCCGAGTGTCTGCCCAACCTGTCGCCGTACACCGCGGCCCAGGGTACCTTTGAGCAGCAGAGCAATGCTCCCGAGGGCTACTACAGGGACGACCGCTATGTGCGCGTGAGCCCGTTTGGACGCTGCAGCAACAACGGCGAGCTCAGGTGTGTCAACGATGGTGCCGCGTTCCAGGTCTGCGACAACGGTGGATGGGTCGCTATGGGCAATGTTGCTGCTGGCACAACGTGCTCGAACGGCGAGATCATCGCTGCATGAAAGATTGACTCGTCTTCGAGTCTTCTTTGATACCACATTTGATTGATAGCGTTTTTGGCATGGCATAGAAAATTGGGTTGGCTTGTTCATACCAGGCTGGAAGTACTTATGATGGATGATAATAATGATTATTATAATGATGGAGACACAGAACAGACATATTCATAGATTTACATGACCACAACCCAATGACTACACTTCAATATACACCTCAGTATCTTCTTTCTCACTACTGCTTACTGCTATCGATGACAACCTTCAACACGAGCTTGCCCTCTGAATCTTTCGTCTTGCCAGCCATCTCGAATGCTTTCTCAGCTTCAGCAAGACTTGAGAAGCGATGTGTCACCAGCTTTGAAAAGTCTGGTCCAGTCGGTGACTGCATCGCTTGCTGGACAATCTCAATGCTCTCCTTGTACGTGTTGGCGTAGCGAAACACACCAACGATGTCCACTTCTCGTAAAGCCGCTGCTCCGAGAGGGATTGTCTGAATTGGATGACCCATGCCCACGAGCATCAAGCGTCCGCCTGGTTTTGTTGCCTGTAAAGAAAGTCAGCAGACCATCAAACGATTTCATCGCAGAGTCGCAACTCACGTAGATGCCCGCCTGCACACAAGACGGCACACCCGTACACTCAAACACGACATCCACTTCTCCCACGCCATCAACCTCCCCAATCTCCTTCGCCGTCTCTCTCGCAATCTGCAAGCTCTCCTCCGTATCCTTGCCCCTCTTCATCGGCACCAAATAGCTCTGATCTGCGAAGCCATTTTCCACCGCGAACTTGAGTCGACCGTCGTCGATGTCCGCAATCACAACCTTCCCTGCGCTCTTGACTTTCGCCACCGCCGCACACAACAATCCTACCGCTCCCGCGCCAAAGACAACCACTGTCGCTTCCGGTCCAACATCCTTGATCAAACTTCTCCGCCAGGCATGTAGCGCTACACCCAACGGCTCTAGTAGGGCGCCGAGATCGAGGGAGACTTCATCGGGGAGCTTATACACCCATTCCGCCGGGTGATTGATTCTCTCCTGCAGCGTGCCTTGGAAATGTGGGAACGCCTTGCCACTACTCCGGAACCGCACGTCTTTGCAGATGTTGTACCTCCCCTGCTTACATCTTTGACACGCTCCACATGGGATTCCGACTTCGAGAGCCACGCGGTCGCCTGGCTGGAGATGCGTGACGGATCCTCCGATTGAAGTTACGATCCCAGAAGATTCGTGGCCCAGGGACAGTGGTTCTCGGACGAGGATGTCGCCGTTGCGAAAGTGGGAGTAGTAATGTAGATCGGAGCCGCAGAGACCGGTAGAGGAGATGGCGATTTGAACTTCATTCTCCGCAGGCGGCGAAAGATCGCGAGATTCCTGGAAATAAGTTCAGATTGGTGTTTTTATGAAGAGTCGTGTCGCTGAGATGTTTCTTACGAGGCGGAGGTCTTTTGCGGCGTGCAGGACGGAGGCTTGGATCGAGGTCGCCATTTTGGACATTCCGAAGAGGAGGATGATCGAGATCTGGAAACGTAGAGAAAGAGAGGAAGAGAATGATTTCTCAATACGACTGGGATATGCTGGGCTTTTGTTCATGCGAAGGAGATATATTTGAATGCATGTGATGGAGGGGTTGCCGTCGGCGTTTGAGTCGGCAATTGAAGGCCATCGAGCTTGGGGCGGGGGAGTATGAGGTATAAATAAATACGGACGACTTCCTTCCATCGACAACGACATTCTGACTCGTGCTAAGATGGGTTCTATACAGCAGATGTTCAGCCTTGAAGGCAAGACTGCTCTCGTCACGGGCGGGACAAGAGGAATCGGACAATCAATGGCCATTGCTCTTGCAGAAGCAGGAGCGGACATTCTCCTTGTTCAGGTACGGGAGGATCGAGCAAAAGAAGGCACATCATGGGACACGGCATACTGATGACCTGCAAAGCGTGATGAATCAAACCAATCCACCAAGCAAGCCATCGAAAAGCTGAACCGAAAAGCTCAAATATACACAGCCGACCTCGCTTCCGCCTCCTCCATGTCCTCTCTTCTACCGAAGATCCTCGCCGACGGCCATCAAATCCACATCTTACTCAATTGCGGCGGCATTCAAAAGAGACACCCCGCCGAGCAGTTCCCCGACGACGACTGGAATTCCGTGTTACAAGTCAACCTGAACGCTGTCTTCACACTCTCCCGAGATGTCGGCGCTCACATGCTATCCCGGGATGCGGATGAATTCGGCCGACGAGGGAGCATCATCAATATCTGCAGTCTACTATCCTTCCAAGGCGGCATCAACGTGCCCGCCTACGCAGCAAGTAAAGGGGGAGTCTCACAGTTGACCAAGGCACTCTCGAACCAGTGGGCGGCCAAAGGCATCAGCGTCAATGGCATTGCTCCAGGGTACATCGCCACGGATATGAACGAGGCCTTGATCGCGGATGAGAAGCGAGCGCAGTCGATCTTGGAGAGGATTCCAGCGGGCAGGTGGGGCAATCCTGACGACTTCAAGGGGAGTGTGGTGTTTTTGGCGAGTCGGGCGAGTGCATATGTTAGTGGGGAGATCTTAACGGTGGACGGAGGGTGGATGGGGAGGTAGGTGCCTGGCGGAGATGACCTTTTTCCTGTCGGTCGATGGTGAAAGTCAAGGCGATAGACTGCCAGTATTATCCTCGATTCCACATCTTCACGATCCTTCGACAGTGTCCTCGAGTCTTTTAGTGCGACCGTCCTGCTGCTTTAAGTGCATATTCTGAGCTACTTAGACGAGACCCGCACAGCGCAGTCCGACTAAGGCCACGGAAGCAACAACATGTGGCTAAACCTGTGTGAATAGTCTAGCTTAACCCTAGGTGAATATTAACATGTGCTAAGATGTCCTCGAAGTATACTACTGCATAAGGTGCTCTCAAGTGCTAATAAGGATACATAGATATACGTATATACACACACACACACATATATATATATGTATATATATATATGTATATATATATATACGTGTCTTAGTTCATCTAAGTGGAAGAGAGTCGTTCGCACTCTTTGGTAGTTCGCTGCGAGCTGCTATTATTCCATCCACGTATATCTCTCTACTACATTCTACACAGTTACACGTGCTGCTACATATTCATACCCCATCCTTAACAAGGACCCGCACGTGTACTACTTAGACTCGATTAACACTTCCACGTGCACTTCCGAACAAACACCTGAAAGCGTGTCCGTGAATGTCCAAAGGCCCAGGCGTAATCTAGATAGACAGTCCGTGCCTTCCTTCCATCTCGGTCCATTGATCTATTCTTGACCTGAATGTCCCACGCCCGGACCCCACTCTCTGCCACCTCACTCCTCTCCTGCAACTCCTCCATCGACATCTCCCATGTACGCAACGCAACTCGATATTCTCGCCCGACTCCGCCGCAAGTCTCTAGCAATAGCCAATCCGCTCTGCTCCAGTCCACGTTACGCACGACCCTATTGAACGCATGAGCCCGACCATCGCAGCTCTCGACCAAGGGACACCGCTCTCCTTCGGGTTTGGTACATGACCTTAATCGTCAACCACACCTGGTACTCTTCGACGCTGCCATAGTCCGTCGACGGACATTCCGCTCACACAAATGCCCAAGAGTTCGAAATTCTTGATGGGTTGCCCGTCATCTCCCATTTCTTCTCCAGAGCTCTCTGTCCATTACATCAACCTCTGACCGACTACGCGCTACCGCCCGTACCTGCCTCGTCGCAGACCTTTCCACAGCGTACACGACTCACCATCTACGACACTGCGACTCTGTGCAGGACAATTTGCATCGATCGCCGTGCGCAGACATGGCCATCGTGCTCATGCATTCAAGCGCCCCGGTTGGTGACTGATTCATTGTGCCGCCCTACAGATGCAGTCGAAGGACCACTGTCACCGGGCGCATGGCCAGCAGTCTTTCACGTCTGGCCGCGATCGTGTGCCATGGGCAAGTACATGTCTCACTGATGGATGATGACCCTATCCTCCAGACTCTCCGCTCAGGCTCTGTTCGAACCCGCCACTGAGACCGCTTGCATACAGCTGACGATCGATCTCATCGCTGAAACGTGCTGACACTGCCTTTTCTAGTTCAAGGATGCGACCACTGTCCGAAGAGCAGCATACTTGCTGGCTGACTGAAGCAACACAGCCAGGGCATGACCGACCGCTTGAGCCATGCCCAAACGAACAAGACAAAGAAAAGATCCACAGCCTGACGTGGCGATCTGACCTCCCGCCTGCCTGATTTGCCTACTGGAGCTGGATGGACCCTTACCCCTTCGTCGCGACGACCAAAGGACCACAACAAGGCTGGTCCACGAAGCCACCATCCGATTGCATCTCGATGGTGTACCATGCCGACGACAGACCTACCTTGATGACAAGACAACTTGATGACGGACCTACCTCGATGTCGGAGGACCTCGCTGAGGACATAACATACTGGTCGATCGACTTGGCATGGGCCTCAACTGATGGCACAGGAATCAGATGCCATCTAGCTGACTGCAGCATGCTGGACCACATGGACAAGAGACATCCATTCGCGATAACATACACTCCATGCCTACCACCTCGCCGGCGAACTTCGATCGACGACAAGATAGCATGCCGGGCTCTAAGCATCGACACTGATGGGGACCACGGTCGACCTGAACCAACATCGACACGGACCGAGGTCGATCTGAACCAACATCGATACGGACCAACATCGATACGGACCAACATCGACGTGGACCAACGTCGACGTGGAAGCCGGACTAGCTCAATCATGCACATCACACGACAAGAAGACGAAGCAAGACAGATCAAGCAAGAAAGAATCATTGAATCTTCTAATCATACAAACGCATAGCCACCTCCACCGACGGGTCGACGTCCCATACCGGCTCGGTCCAATTCAACGACAGCATCGTTGTACTCGTACACGCCACCGCCAACTCCCTCCTCAGCTCTCAGCACACGACATGTCGTCGTGTTTCCATTAGGCCATCGTCAGCCCGCCGCCTGTCTATCGATCCGCTTTTCGTGGTCGTGGAAATCATCACGTCAATCAAAAAAGCAAGCAACACCCGCCAATCGGAGTCCTTTTCTGGACCCTCCCCTCGAGTCCGTTGGACTGAAAAGGGCAATCTCGCCATCGCTCACAATCAATCCTGGCTGTCGCCGCGGACATCATCTACTCGACCTCGCCTCGGAATCCTCGCTCTCGCCATGGCATCATCTACTCCTCCTCGGACTCCTCGCTCTCCTCATCCCCGGACGAATCACCATCCTGCACCTGGCTCGCGTTCCCGCCACCGACGCTCTGAACTCCATCGAACTGCTGAATTTGCTTCTGGAGGTTTGAGATCGCATCCTGCTGCTCCTTCTTGCCCATAGGACGATGCTTCTTGCGCTTGCCGCCTGCGCCGCCACGCTTGCCACGCTCCGACGGCTCGAACTCGTCGTCCTCGTCCATGACCCCACCGGCATCCTCGGGAGAGATCTGACGATTGCGCTTGTTCGGGTTGCCGAAGATGGAACGCACAAAGGCAAGCAGCAGGGCCTGGACCTCGTTGGGGAGGTCATCAATCTCGAGCTCCATCTCATCTTGCTCGGCGTACTTCTTACAGTTGGAGGTGATGATGTTGGTGAGCTGCTCGACTTGCGCGCCGTTCATGTTGCCGACCGCCTCGGAGATTTCTTGCTTCTCCTCGTAGGTCACAATCTTGGTCTTCTTGGGGGCCTTGGAGATCTTGGCCGCCGGAAGCTTGGCCTTGGAGGCGCCGCCAGACTTCTTCGTGCCGCCCTGCTTGGGAGCTTTGGGCTTCTTGGTCTTCTTGGCCGCTGGGGCGTTCAACCCAGCGAGAGCGTTTTGCATGTGCGCCAGCTGCTTCTGCAGCTCGAGGATGGTCAGGGTCTTCTCATCGTGCGCGGCGTCTTCTTCTTCGTCTTCCTCCTCCTCGCTCTCCTCCTCAGCGGAAGACTCTCCACGCTTCGCGTTCGCCCGCTCCTTCTTCTCCCACTTGTCCTTCTCACGCCAGAGAGACTCGAAGCTACGCTGAAGGCTGATACCCATGTCTCGAACGGGGTTGCCAACCGGGTTGAATGAGATGCAGTTCTCTATCATAAGGTCAAAGTCCTTCTTGACCTCGGACGCCTTACCGTACTGACCCTGCTTCATCTTTTGGGTCATGGTGCCGAGATCCATCGGGTGCTTGATGATCTGACGATAGTTTGGAATGTTGAGAGCGACGGGATCAACGGGTGCGAGGAAGACACTGTTTTGAGCGGCGTATTGCGGACCGCGAATCTGTTGCAGCACGTGCTCGGCGAATTTGAGTTCGAGTTGATGCTCCTTCCTCTTGGGCATAGCGTATGGGAGCTCCTTGGCTGGAGGAGGCTTGATCGCACGAGCTGGTCGGTTTGTGCTGGATTCACGGCGAATTTGAGGGGTGCCATTCGATTGCAAAGCGAAGGACTCTGCAGCAGAGACTGGTGGCGGCACAGCGCGCGGCTCCCGACGTTGCGCAACATTGGTCGCGGGCTTCGGGGATGCCTTCTTCTTCGGAAGGGCTGGTAGATCTGCGCTCGGGACGCTCTCCATCATCCTACGGAAGTACGCCTCCATCGACAGAGCCATCTGAGTGACCGTGTGTGCAGGACCGTTGAAGGTGCGGGTGTTGTTGATGATCAGATCGAAATCGTCCGCAAATTCCTGCACCGTCGCATATTGCCCAGCCTTCAATTTCTGATCCATCGTACCAAGGTCCATCGGTTGTTTGATGATTTCTGGATACGACGGGATGTTGAGACCCACGAAGTCGACAGGTTGGGAGAAAGGGCTGGAATTCTTCGTCTTCTTGAGATTCTTCATCTTCTCCTGCAAGAAGGCCTTTTGTGGTGCGGTCATGGGTTTTGTGCTATACTGCGCCGTTGCTTGCGCAGGAGCAGATGATGTGGAGGAGGGATTGGCGGGAGCGGGGTCAGAGTTGGAGAGTGTTGGGGGTTCGAGTTGGGCTTGTGATGATGAAGAGGGTTCGGGGAGAGCCGAGACAGATGTGGGAAGGGGTTGTGCTGCAGGTTGCGATGTTTCCGTGGATGAATTTGCAGTGTCCTCGACGGTTCGTGCAGGCTGAGATCCGATCGATCCGATCGCGCCAATCGTTGGTTCTGCATCGACTTCGGAGGACGTGCCGTTGACTGCTGTCGAGTGTGCTGTGGGAGGTGGAGGAGCTTCGGACGGTGTTGCTTGCGGTACTGAAGTCTGCCGCTCTGGTGCTGCCTGCGGTATTGAATTCTGAGCGTCCGGAGCTGCCGACTGTATTGAAGACTGAGTCTCCAGCGCCGCATCGAATGTGGGAAGAGGGTCTGCTGAGATCGCTTCAACTGGAGCTGCAGCATCGGTGAATGTTGCAGGCTGCTCCTGTTGTTGCGGCTCGGGCTCGATGGCGTCCGCCATCGGGAGAGAAGCATCTTCTGCGCTGCTCTCATCAAAACCATCAAACCTGCTGCGCTTTGCTGCCGGCTCCTCCGCTTCCTCGCCGTCGTCCTCCTCCCTCGGCCGCACAAGACTCGACTCAACCACTGGTGCAGGAACTGGAACTGACTCACCCTCCAACGTAGACGCGACCTCCAACGAACCCTCCGGGGCAGATGTCGTTCCCATCTCTGGAACATCAGCCTCAGTCATCTCCACATCGACATTAGCTTCGGAAGAAACGAGAGGCTCGTCCGGCGGAGGGGTTGGATGTGAAGTCGATGCGTCCTTGGGAGCGGGGAGGAAGTCCGCAACTGATGTAATGCCCGGCGCAACGTCTTCAACGGGTTTGAGGGAGGTGGGTTGGGGATCTGTTGTTACCTCAGATTGATCGATCGGCAGCGCGGAATTGTCGTCGAATGCGGCAATGTTTGCACTCTGGTCGTTGGCCATGATGGATTCTTGTTGATGTTCCTGGTCACTGACGAGGTTGATTGGTCAGTAAGAGAAGGCTGCTCTGATGGAAAATGTTGATGGAAGGTGATGATGAAGGAAGGAAGAAGAAGTAAGAGGTGGAAGGAGAGGAAGAATACCAAGGAAGACGCCAGGCAGCAGTGAATTGCGAGAGGTGAAGCATGAACTTACCCGTTAGTGACGGCTGCATCACTCAACGAAGCTCCATTCACGAGCTCAGGTTGCGCGGCTTCTGATGACATGTCGTCGGAAGTCGAAGTGAATTGAAAAGTGCCGGAGGAATATGCACGTGATATCGCGCGCTTTGATGTTATTTAAATGCGCCGAGGTGAATCACGCGACGATGCGATTGATCAAGAGCTGAGGTAGATAAAGGGCCGGAGGATGGTGTCGGCAGAGATGCACGTGGTCGTGTGGATGAGTCAGGATTGTGTGGTGGTAGGTCGCGGATGGGGTCGTAAAATTGCGGAGCGCGTCGGCAGCTGAAAGAGAATTGGAGAAGGAAGACCGAAGACAAGAAGAGAGGTCGAAGAATTAGTAGTGAGACGCGCGGGAATACGGCTGCGCTAAACTACAAAGGGGATAGCCTCGAGGGTCTTGTAATCGCGACTGTTTGAAAAGAGCGTCGTTCGATTGAAGCGAAAGAGATGATCGGGAAAGCGCGCAGAACGTGAAGCAAGTAAGATGTAGATTTTATACGGTGGTTGATATTGAGGCTCCCATGAGCTCATCGTCGTCCATGGTCGTGTAGATATGGAACCTTGGTCGAACGAGGCCCTCAAGGAATCAGTACCACGGACCACGTGATGCGCGAAAAGCGACCGGGGTACCAAACGAAAAGTGGCCCCAAGATGGCGGTGGTGGCGGGAGAGGACCGGAAAATGGGAGAAAACACCAGCGCAGCGTTTCCAGCTTCGTCAGGTGAGAGGGTCGGAGGGCTGATGAGGAGGCGGAGGTGTCATAAACGGAGGACACACGCGCTCTTGTATACCATTGACATGTCCTTTCCCAATCCATCCTTGCCATTGCCTCATCCGATGTGCACCCTTGCGACTTGCGACTGCTCACTTCGTCGATACAGCGCCTTTGTCCGACATCATTCATGATCTCGAGCCTCGGGGAAACTGGCGATGATAGAGACAATGATCGCTCTGAGTGCAAGACTCATACCATTGATGCTCGGAAGAAGCCGGAGTGCAGCAAATGTTCAAAGTCGATGTGATGAAATGATCGTCGCAATCAGAACAACCAGACACAAGACGATTTCTACCCAGCGCCAAGCATTCTCAAATCGCGCCCGTGCTTCGGGTTTAGCCGTCTGACCCAACATGGGTCCAAAAAAATCCATTCGAGAATTCCATCTTGACGCCATTCGACGACGGAGCTCTTCTGTACAGCAGCACTTCACCAGCACATCCATCACCAGTCCGATACCACCACATTCACTACGCTCTCGATCATTTCACAGGACATGCCCTCGCGATGAGCACTGCCAAACGATCCCGACGGCGCGGAGCCGAAGCCTCTCCACCGCCAGCGTCCAAACGCCTCAAGTCTTCTCACGTGCCCGTACCGCAATCTGGATCTGGACTTGGCTTCCTGGTAGACGAAAATGCTCGCGCTGGGAAGAAACTGACTGCGAAGTTGACCAATGGCATTCCACAATCCAAGTCGACTCGCGTCGATGACTCTCGTGCGGCGGTTGCTCGAGATGTTGAGGACCTGGACTCGGACGATGAGGATGTCGGAACAAAGGCAGCGCCAGAGATCATCGAGCTGTCGAGCAACAGCGAGTCCAGCGATCTCGCAAGCGATGGCGAGGAGGAAGAGCAGCCGGAGCCTATGACGAATGGACACCACGTCGAGCAAGAGGAGCAGGACGTCAACATGGAAGAGGAGAAGGATAACGAGGCCGAAGGAGGAGATGCCACATTTGGAGACCTACTGCAAGCCCGTCACCCGCAACCAATAGACGTCTCGAAAGCTCTCCAATCAGTCGACTCGAATTCCCGCAGTCTAGTTCCTTCATCTAGCAATCAACTTCGCGCGCCTGTCAACTCCGCCAGTCTAGGAGTCGTCCTCACCCAGGCCCTCAAGACAAGGGACAAGGATCTCCTCGAAGACTGCTTCCGTACCAACGACGTCCAAAGCATCAAAGCCACCATTCAACGCCAGCAATCCTACCAAATCGCCACCCTCCTCGAGCTTATCGCCGAAAGAATACACAAACGACCGGGCCGAACAGGAAAGCTCATGACATGGGTCCAGTGGTCGCTGGTATCTCATGGAGGATATCTCGCCAACCAACCCGAACTTATGAAGAAGCTCAAATCACTCGGCCAAGTCGTGCGCGAGCGCGCAAACGGTCTGCAACCTCTTCTTCACCTCAAGGGGAAACTCGACCTCCTCAGCGCGCAACTGGAGTACAGGAAACGATTACAAGCAGACTCCCGAGCGACAGGGACCAACGAGCAAGATGGCGAAGAGAATGTGTTGTACATCGAAGGCCAACACAATGATTGGTCGGACAGTGATGACGCAGTTGAAGGCGCGGCTACTGACAGCCAGTCACGGAAGTCGCGCTCAAAGATGCTGCAGATTAAGAATGACGATGATAGCTCCGCGGATGAAGATGATGAGGACGAGCTCGACGGACCTACAAGAGCGCTTGGCGATGCTTTGGGTGACGAAAGTTCCGGCGACAGTGAAGACGACTCGGATGTAAATGGCCTGCTGGATGTCGAGGCGGAGGAAGCGTCGGGCGAAGACGAAGACGAGAGTGAGAGCTCAAACGACGAGGCGCCGAGCGTTGTGTCGTCCGAAGAAGACGACGATAGCTCGGATGGAGGCGAGGAGGAGGTCCAAGCGGTGAGGCAGCCGAAGCCTAGTACGCTGAATCGAAAGCGGTGATGCGGTGGTGTCGTTTGTTGTGCAGTGTGCAGGGCTTTGACGGCTGGGTATGTAGGAATGGTTGGAGATGCACAAATGTATATCTTTCTCACAATTGGTTTCGGTCAAGGGGCTGGCGTGGCGGAGACGAGTCTTGTACAGGGCATGTAAGTCTCGTTGCCTGTACCTACCCGTGAACATGACAACTTACCTGCTCCCGTTGAGATCAATATCACTTATATGCTCCTGTACAGACAACTCGACTGACCTGCTCCCGTACAGATAACTTACCAGCACGCGTATAGAACAGTTCCACGTTCTCGTACATGACAACTCATGTGCACACGTACAGGTAACTGGTCTGTCCCGCTCCAAACAAGCTACATGTCTCCCTTCCATCTCTTCATCCTGGGCCCCAGCCAGGACAAGTCACTTGGCTGGTGTCACGGAATCAAGACATTCACGTCACTTGCTTCACACATCCGCAGGCTCGATTTCGCTTCGTCGTTGTCATCCAGAAAGGTACGGCACAAAGCACGGAACGTGGAAAAATCGGACAAAGAGACAATGCGCTTTGTAGCATCTCTTCCACGTTCGTCTTTGTATCGACCAATGTCTTTGTGGAGCAGATCGACCACACTGGCAGATATGTCTTCATTCACCCGCTCCGCGAGGACATCGGTAAACAAATCTCTCTCCTTTCCGCGACACTGAACGAATCACTCTCAAGCCTTCCTCAAATTGCACGAGACTTGTGAAACACGACAGAACAAACACATTGACGACACCGCAGTCGACCACCCACAACCAGCCATGTCTTCCACCAACTCCCGCAATACCTCTTCTCAAATGTTCGCACGGCTGGATCCGTCGCACACGAGAACCCGTACTTCTCATATGGCGCCAAGGACCTTCGAAGATAACGAAGGGGAATACCCATCTCCTCTACACCGCGAAAGGAAGAGCATGCTCCTCGACGAGCTGACGCATGATGAACCGCCGTCCCGTCTCGCCGAGAGCAGACAGGCGGAAGATCAAGGTGAGCAACAGGGTGAAGGACAAAACAACAGTGGACAGCACGATGGAGAAGAAAACGACGACGAAGATGACCTCCCTCTGACGCTCACCGAACTCCGCGGCAACCCCAACCCCTCAACCACGTTCTCCCGCCTCGGATCACCCCTGACGAACGCCTTCACCACGATCCCTTTGAACTCTCCTCAACCACCCGCACGCTCATCGCCTCACTTCAACAGCGAGCCCCTGTCGAGAACGAATTCCTTCGACCTCATCTTCGCTCGCGCTTTGGAGAATGAGGATGAGGCGGCAGTCGAGGAAGAGGTAAGGGGTCTGATCAGACGGAGTTTAACGCCGCCTGGGACTTCGGCGAGTATTGCAGAGGTGCCGAGGGCGTGGAGGGGAGGTGGTGAGAGGAGAGGTGACGATGTCAGGGAGGACGGCTTCGAGATGGTGGATTTGGAAGCTGGACGGGATAGAAGGGGAGGCAGGAAGAAAGCGAAGACGCCGGTTGTGCAGGACAAGTGTCGCGTGATGTAGGCTTGGTTCTTCTGAAGATGAGAAGTTTGAGGAAAGGTAGGCAATGTACTTGGATGTTCGGTTTGTATGGCTTCGTCTGTTTGTGAAAGGGAACATGCTGGCTCCTGCTTGTACGTCCCAGCAAGAGACGACGGACACCGCTCGGACGTGGAGGAGGCTGATTGTGAGCGACAAGGATTCAGCTTATGTTGTTTCCTGAGCGTTGGTGCAAGAAATGTATGAACAAGATCCCTCTTCCGATCCCTGGGCAGTGGGATGTTTCGGTTCTGCGGCAACGAGGCGCAACGCAAAGCGACATGACGTCTCGAATGTGCTTGGACTTGGACTTCACCAATGCAAGCCTGTCCCACCCCTCATCATCCTCCTCACCTCACACTCATACGCGGCCAGGCTGGAACCACCGCGAGATCCTGTCGACAGGAATATTGATAGAAATAGCAACGCCCCGAAACGGACTCTGAAACGTACCGAGGAACACGCCCGACTCACCACAATGCTGCTGTAATCCAACTACGCACGACGAGAGATCTGAATCACGCGACCACATCGCGCCTCCACCTCACGAACACCAGTCCCCCAGTATGACGCTTCACCTCCCGGGGACCCACCACCGCAGCGCCTCCCAACAAGAAGAACTCCGCGAAGCCCGCCGGACGCTGAAGGAGAAAATCCGCAACGATTGGGACTACCCACCCTTACCCGCGCACCGCTCCTCTGGCCGACATCCACCCGATACAGCCTCCGATCCCACCGCGACCACAACAGCAGCCGAAATCGAGGACAAAATCGCCGGTTTCCGCTTCCATACCCCGTCTACCTCGGTTCCGGGCGAAGATGGGCGTCCCGCTGAAGGAAGTCCTGCGCACGCGTTAGGACTGGACTTCGAGCCGTCGGAATGGCGCGCACGAGAAGATGGGTCGGAAGATGACGACGAGGAAAGCAGTTCCGCGGACACAAGAACGGGAGGGAGTGCGCACAAGGGCAAGAAGAGCGGTGACTCGATCCGCTTCCACGGACCCGATAGCGTCGCGGCGGAATTGGCAGAACGGAGACTAGCGAGGAAGAGAAGGCGACTGGGCATGCTGGAGGAGGAAGTACAGTGGAACGATGGACTGGCGCATTGGTTGAGGAGGAGAGATGTATGGTGTTGCGCGAGAGGCGCCGTGGAGGTGAGGAGTGTAGAGGACCGACAGAGTCACGCGCATGCCGGCGCACAACAACAGCGCCCGACGACGACCACGACCACCTCCTCCGCAGCGGCATCCATGACCTCCGCCTCAACACCCCGCTCCTCCACCTCCTCCACCTCCCCACAATCCCACGCCCCCTCCTTCAGCACCCCGCTCAGCACTCCCTCCACATCCCCCCCTCTCCCGGACGCCACCACCACCACCACCACCACCACCAACCAACCCCCAATCCTCGTCCCACCCACCCTCACCCCAATCCTCCTCCCCATAGCGCCCCCGCTCCTCCCCACCCACCCCGTTCGCACCCGCATCACCTCCGCCCAACACCCGGAGATCTACTCCAAAATCATCCTCCAATCCCGCACCCCCTCCGTGCCCATCAACCTGCAAACGCTCATCACAGCCCTCGTGCAAGGCTGGATCAGCGACGGCGAATGGCCGCCGAAACCGGGCGTCGTGGAGCGGAGTTTTGCGCGGAGGAAGTTGAAGGATGGGGGAGAGGGCGTGGGGAGCGTGGTCAAGGGCGGGATCAGAAAGGTTTTGAGGTTGACGGGTGTTGGGGGAGGAGGAGGAGGAGGAGGAGGAGGAGGGGGTGGGGTGGATGTGGTCAAGTAGGGATCGGCGGCACCGCTGCATGGAGGTTCGGAAATGTGTGTGCATGTCATGTCATGTCGTGTACAGCGTCAGCGACGATTGGGCAAAAGGCAAAGCGTACCCATTACTTGTTCCGTGCTTTGGTTGGGGTCTTGTTAGAGCACGTTCAGATTTTGAAAGGGGGCAATTTTTTATTTTTTTTGAGAGCGGAACAGCGATTTGTGAATAGGTTACATGCATTCTTTGCACAGAATGGAACGTCCAGCGATTGCATGAAAGCATGTGACCACTTCAGTTCGAGGAGAACAGCGGTCTCATTTTCGGAGAGCACGAAGAGGTGAAGAGAGAGAGCATCGGGTTCCGATCTGTGAGTGATTGATCGCAAGCGTTCCTCCGCTCCGCCCTAGATCTTCATACTGTGCATGTGGATGCTATGTCCATCTGAATACACCCTCCTCAAAGCGTTGGAGCTGCGAAGCCACAAACCTCTACATCTACTCCCTCGCCATCTATATCCATTGCGCCTCTTTTTCTCTCACTATCATATCAGTCATGTTTATTCGTCAATATTGATAGTCAACCCGAGGATGGCATCCGGCCATCTCGCTTTCCCGTTGACCGTAATGAAAAATCCGTGCATATTTGTGCACGCTCCACCTCATGAACAAAGGAGGAAATAAAAATCACGTCCACCCTTGCTGCGCCATCAGCTTTCGAATAGCCCTCGCGTGCAGCTCGGTCTCTATCCTCGCCTCATCCTCGGCGTTCCGCGCTTCCTTCTTCTCCTCTTTCTGGAATGTCGCCCCAGCATCCTGCGCCGGAGGAGAGACTCTCGAGATTGGCACCATGGATGATGTGCGAGGAGGGCGGTGACTCTCTGCTGCTGGGGTCGAGGGTGCGAGTTGCGCAGGCGCAGCCGTGGGACCAGACTGTAGTGGCGCGGTTGGGAAAGAGCTGAGTTGCAGGTCGAGAGACTGGCCGAGGGAAAAGTCGGCGCCAAAGGAGAGGCGAGCCGAGGGTATAGTGGGAAGATCGACGGTCGTGGGAACGGCGGGTAGCGTGGTAGAGGTAGTGAGAGTTGTCGGAGCTGGTATGGTTTCGGGTTTCCCTTCGGGTGTGGGGATCGAGATTGAAACTGGCTCGTTGGCCCTGACCTTGGATGGCTTTATGGTGTCGAAGCTGGGTAGCTGGAGTTGCAAGGCCGGCCGCTCAATGTTTAGTGCGGGTCCATCTGCGAAAGTGGACTCTTGCCCGGGGAGCGTTGGGGTGAGAGGGTGCGAGGTCAACGCTGAGAACTGCGTAGGAGTTTTCGTGTTGGCCTGTGATGTCGCTGGTCTGCGGTTCGAGGTTGGTGCGAGCGGCCTGGCAGACGGTACTGTCGTCTGCGGAACAGGCGAATCCGCCCGCTGGGGTGAGTCTAGCTTTTCGAATATACCCGACTTCTTCTGCGAAAGCGACTCCCTACTTTTGACTCCTCGCAAATCGAAAAGTCTGCTAACCAGAAAACCGCCGCTGCTGGTGGGAACGGTCTTTGGAGCCTCCTGCTCTTCCTGCGCAACCGCTTGGACGGTCTTTGGTACGTCGTTGTCCGCCGTGTTGAACATGTCTTCCAGATCCGTGTCCGGCGACAGACAAGCAGACGCGGGAGCCTCCTCTTCCGTCCCGACCTCATCGACTAGAGACAGAGTCGTTTCAACCGGTGTGCTTTGGCTACCATACATTTCGTTGGAATAGATTCGGCGGAATCGCGCAGATGGGTGAGAGTCCAGACTATCCGCATCGCTAGAGTGGAAGTATTTCTTGTTGGAGGGTGCCAGATTGTGGCGGTCGTTAGCGGGCATGTCTGGAGTAGACCGACCATTGGTTGAGCCAGGTTGATAGTTCGAGTCGACTGAAACGGGATGTGAAGGTTTCCCAGATCCCAGCGCCCATGTTGCCATCGTAGTGGTGTTGACATCGCCAATTTGCCCGAGATTGGTTTGGTTCATGAGCGCTGCAACAGCATCCTCTCTTCGACATTCCAGAGACTTCATCTTTGCCCAGCAAATGTCCATGGAGGAGTTTATTGCAACGAGTTGAAGTTGTTCGTTCAGCACTTGATCGAAGTACTCTGAATTCGTTTGCGGCGCTTGAAGAGTGGTGATGATGTTGGCGGAGATTCTTTGTCGCTCGGCCCGCAAGTTTGCCTGTTTTGCGTGAAGTGCTTCAGACTCCCGGTTGAGGTGGTCCAGAATGCGTGACGGGTTCAGATCGTCGCGACGGCCTGAAGCATTGTGCGGTGCAGTGCCGTTCATTGACGTGACATCCGACAAGCTGAAACTGCGCACGAATGGGGCTGCACTCAGTGCTGCGACATTCGCTCGTGCGGCTGCTAGTGCCGCGTTGTCAGCACGCCAGACGGGTGATTCTGGCGCATTGGTTAGGGGTCGGCCTGGCATATCTGGAGCCCGCGAGACGGCCAATCTGCCATTGGCGGTTCCGTGTGCTGTAAAAGGCCGGTCCACTTTTGAGGTGGTCTCTGATGCTCCAGCGACAAAAGGATCTGGCGCCACCGCACGTCGAGGTGCGAATTTGGAGTCGAGAGATGGTACATCCGATTCAGTCGAAATGTCTGGAGGAGAAAGAGTGTCGGTGTTTGCGAGATGTGTCTTTGATGCGCGTCCATTCTCCCGGCTCATTGCCTCTTGGTTCGGGGCAGGTAATGAACTCGCACGCACTGATTTCCGGAATGCGGGCGGCTTGAGACCAGCAGTCAAGACGGCCGGCAATGCGCTGAGCCTGCTGACGGTTCGAGAGTCGCTGTCGCTCACGTTCGACGCTGAATCGGGACGACCGCGTGTGGAGGGTGACCTCGCGGGTAGCGCGTGTGCAGCAATCGGCTTGTTTGTCGGTCGACGGGGTTTCCCGCCAGTACCAATGGGTGCGGATCCTCCACTACGGACGACAGCCGGTGGATCAGGAGCCTCACTTGTGGGTGCGGCGACCGGAGACGCTGGAGGCGAAAGAGGTTTGTCCGTAGACCGTCTCGCTGATGTAGCTCGTGAACGTCCGGGTGAAGGGAATGAGATGGCCAGAGATCCATCGGCTGACCGTGCATTGGCGACGGCAATGCGAAGGTTCGGCTTGGATTTCACGCGGCCACGAACAATGGTCCGAGTATCGCGTGTCGGAGAAGAGCCGAGTCCTGAGTCGAGAGGAACTGAGATGGAAGCTGTGAGAGGGGTCCCTCCAATGGCAACTCCATCCAGGGCTAGATCCCCACCACTTTGTCTCAGTGCGCGCTGAGAACGGGTGAAAGCATCTCGCGCGTTGAATGTGCGTGGCGTCGAAGGTATGGGAGCAAATCGCTGAGCCGTCGACTCTGCCTGATCACCTTCTTCTGCGGTCCCGGGGAATCTCAAGTCGGGCGTGCTGGGTCTGCGGGTGTCGTAGGTGGATGCTTGAGGCGCGACGTGGAAGAATTCCCTGTGATTAGTGCGACTGTGCGGCTCCGAAGAAATGGACCGTTGGCGGGAGGGGCCGCTCGCCGAGGTCTTTCGTGGCGGGTGGCATTGCGCGACCGGCGAAGTTGGCGGCGTTGGTTCGACAATGGGAAAGAGTCGATAGTTCGACCTCCGCTGCTGCTTGCCAGATTCCTGAGAGGTGTAACTCGAACGGGCGGTGCTGATCGATGTGGTGCTGGATCTGTCGGTGTTCGATCCCGAGCTATCGCGGTAGTCGCTGCTTCGGGTCGACATTGGAAGGGAGGATGGAGCGTCTCAGGTGGTGCTCCTCATCGTTCCGAGGCGTCCAAGGAGAAGTCCCTCGAAGGGAGAAGGTGGAAATGGATGTCGAAATCTGGAAATGGAGCACAAGGCTGCTCGACTGTGGTGCTGAGGAGTGTAGTGATTCAGGGAGATTGCATCATGTGAGCAGAGGCATCCGGGTCCTGATGGTCCAAGCTGGGCTGGGTCGAAGGGTGCGTCGACGGGGTCGTAGGAGAGGCGAAATTGAGCGGAGTCGGTCTGCGGTGGTGACGGGACGGCAGCGGCTATATCTACACAGCACCAAGGGCCGCGATAGAGTCTCGGTACGGTAGCCGAGAACAAGAGTCAAGGGCACCACCTGGCAGGTTTTTAGTGTCAGGTCGTGCGACGCCGACGAGTAGAGAGGTCTCCTATTTTTCATTTTTCCTCACGGTGCTTGCCAAACGCAGGCGTCGCAGGTGTGATGGAGGGGATGTCAGATCGACTTGACACACGCAGGAACGACCGTCCATCAACGATTGCACCTTGCCTTGACCTGCTGCGGCACGGCAATGCATCGATTCCATGACTATGTAGTTATATACGACACTCGTTTGAGTGAGGGCGGGTACGAGTACTCGACTTTCTGTAGACCCCTGTGCCCTGGGAACCCGGAGATGGGTCGTCTGGACTCTGGAACTAAGCCCTGGTCAAGTCTCCACTTGGGAATCGGGGAGAGCTGGCCGTTCATCAAAGGTTCGTGGGGATATGTACCTCGAGTGCAAGACAGGATGCAACCTCGTGCCAGGAAGGAACAACATCAGCGAAGGCTCCTACTAATTCTTATGTTGCACGGCTCATCCAAACGAGGCACATGCGGTGAAATCTGTTGGCACCCTCTCTGCTGCAGTGACAAGGGAGATGATCGACCATGCGTTTGCCTTCCGCTTCCTCCCGCAGTCCAGTCCATTCCATTTCTCGACCATCCCGTTTTTGGACCTGACACATTCGACGGCTGTTTGATCTTCGTCTCGGAAGGCCCGCGATCATCGATGATCGCTGCGAAGATCCCGTCGGAAAGGGGTGATGTCCTAGAGTCTGGACCATGGCGAGGAGGAGCCCGCCGAATGTCGTCGTTGCGTCGACGGGCGTGAGGTACACCAACACGGCAGATCATCTTCCATGGTGGCAATTTCATGCCGAGTCTGCGCAGTCTTGGCCCAATGGCAGCCCGCACGCTGCTGTGACAATGACATTTGGTGACAGCCCACGCATGGCCCTGCATCCACCCTACCCTCGGGTTTGAACCACCTCCTGATCCGCGCATGACGGCCGGGCCTCGCCTACGGCACGGCACATCCCTCGACTATGATCTACCTGTCATATCACTCATATGGAGGACTCGCACAGGAAATGTCACGCAGCTGCTTTGATCATAACAGCTGACTAGCATGGCCATCACTTGCATCGGATTGTGCTCTCTCCAAGTCGGAAAGCTTGAACAGGTACTCTCACGTGTTTGCACCTACAAACAGCCGCGCAAACAATGCCGATGGCCGTGTCGTACTCGGCGGGTATGCACACGGCCAGCGGCTTGCCGGCACGTGTTAATCACGCACTTAATGGGTGCACAGCATATCATATCGGAGTCCTCGAAGCTTGCGGAAGCGAGAGTCAGCCATGGCCTGTCCGTGGCAGCAGCAGAAGTCGTTCATCGTTGATCGAACTTCTGGTCCAACCGCACGGCAGGACAATCCATGCATGGAGCCCTCACTTCTAGTTTCAGGAAGGTCCTCACTCACATGCCAGTGCTGGCAGATGCAAAACACTTCATACCAAGCAGGAAGACCTGTTCATCTCGTCATGTTCTAAAAAAAAAAAACACTTCTCACGCTCATCCTCGACTCCTCATCCACATCACCGCACACCACCGTTTGCTGATTACGAAAGGTCCAAGACATTTGACGACGGCTCGAGTCATCACCACACTGCTCCAAAACAAGAATAGGACCATCCCCGGACGCCTCGGAAGCTTCACGGACGCACGACCCGTTGGCTTTATCGAAAGACGAAACGTCTCAATAATTCGACATTACGTCGAGCACCCGCGCATATGTCGTCTCTGGACGATCAGTATAATATGGCCTCGACGGAGTTGGATAGACCTCCTTCGCCATTCTTGAATAGAAAAGCCAGCTCTGCCGTCAAGCGGGACGACGATGCGATCTCTCATAACAGTAGCTCTATACACGGCTCAGAGCACGATGCGAATCATACTGCCAGCAATGCGGAAGCCAGCCATCCGACTCCTGTCATCGAAACTGGCACCGTGAGCAAACGAAAGCAGCGCACCTTATGCCCATACTGGTACCACTATGGCTCATGCTCAAAGTCCGACCAGGACTGCAAGTACTCGCACATGCTACGTCCGGAGATCAGTCAGCCTGTAGCTTTCATGAGGTTCACTGGCGGCCACGCATGCGGCCTCCCGCTTTGCAAGCACAAGGATGGACGTCCCGGACCGCCAGTGCTCGATCCAACTCAAACCAAATCTAGATCCGGCCATGCCCTGGTTCAACACCCGCTGCCAGCAAAATTCCTCCCTCCATCCGTCAGGAAGGCCGATGGCATCGACCACCACAGCGCCAACAACAAACGTCCATTCCGCCACCGGGATGCGCCAGCTCCACTGGAGAAGCGTGCGAAGTTCATGGACTACGACGACCTCGCGCAGAGCACCGGCATTGGCTCCGGCAACGACGACTCCAAGCTCACATGTTTCTTCTGGTATCACGGCTCGTGCGCGAGGGCGAGCGATGAAAGGAACAATTTCAAGTGTATCTACAAGCATGGCTTGACAGATCCGCCCAGTAGTGAGTAATGATCTGGTCCACGTTCGTCAGGAGGGACTTGATGCTGAAGTGATAAACATGCTAATGCGAGGTACTCCGATAGTGGTCCAGCCTCCTCCGAAGTATGTGCACCGGACGCAGTGCGCTCTGGACTGGTGTCCCGGCGATGCAAGAGAGCAACCGTCGAGGAGAGACAGTGCACTTGTAACACTTGGCCAAGATAAGTCTGCGGCCGGAGTGAAATCCACCAGTACCACCGCTACAAGGGCTGCGGCCGCGCTCAGGGACGACTGGTTCCTTGCCGGGTTTGACTAGGTAGGATGACGCGGTACGCATGGTGGCGAGCTAAGTGCCTTTTCCTTTCATTCTATCATTGCGCGATCAAGCCGGAAAGTACACCCGATGTGCACAAGAAGCTTTGCTCCTTGTCTCTGGTCATTTGTACTCTCTTCTTGTTTCTCCCTGGGCTGCTTCCTTCTTCGGCGTTCACTCATTCCGTCTTGGCCCTCCATGGTTCAACACGACTCGTCCAATCGAGAACCTTTCTCTCAAATATCTCCGGCTGGTCCAACATGACCAAGTGGCCGGCCTCGGGGATTGCTACTAGCTCTATTACTCTCTCACCGATCCCGTCCTTCAATTCTTCCAACTTCTCCATCGGAATCGAAGAATCTTGCTCTCCCCAGATCATCTTCACTTCGCACCTCTCATCCCTGTACGGTTCCTCGGTCAACATCACCTTCACGTCGTTATCATCTGCCTGTGCGATCTGCCTCACGAAGCTCATCTGTCGTAAGACTGACCAATAAGCAAATGGTGGAGCCGACTGAACCGGAACTGACCAATGATCTTGCTCAAAGCCAAAGGATCAAATGAGTGACTTGCAGTCTACCCACGTCCCTCCGTCAGGATTTCAATTCTGAATACCCTCAACCGTCAACACAGCTACGTCCAGGACAAAGCTTGCGGAGGATCAAGGGTCGAGCAACATGGGCAGCTTTCCCGCCGATAAGCTCGCCACCTACTCGCATCGTCACCCAGCACATGGAGATTGACCTCGAACGGGCCAGTAATCCTATCAGAAGGCGTTCAAGTTTCTAGCACCATCAATCATGCTAGCCAGCCTCGCAAAACGCCTGAACAATCGCATGCCCATCAAGTCCATCATTCCAGGCCAACACGGATTCCGGATCTGCTCGCTGGCGAGCCCTTACCGACCGCGACCCCGCAGCTCACTGTTCTTTCCTCTACGGCGTCCTAACCACGAAAGTTTACTGCCGTCCCAAATGCACTGCTCGCCTCGCTCGACGAGCAAACGTAGTCTACTTTGACACGACGGAGCAAGCTCAACATGAAGGCTTCCGTCCTTGCATCAGATGCAAGCCGGACGACTCGAGTTTCATCGGCCAGCGGGAAGAGGTCGTGCTCAGGACTCTGGCCTTACTGCGCGATGAGACGGGACGAGTCGGAAGGAAAGAAGGCGTGAAAGAGTTGGCGAAAGAGGTGGGCGTGACGCCGAGCTATCTGTGTCCGGTGTTCAAGACTGTGATGGGATGTACCCTGGGAGAGTACTGTAGGGTGTTTGACGAGGCGGCCACGTTGAGCGCAGATGCGACGGCGAGATCGCTGCCGCCGTTGGCGTCTATCGAGGTGGAGGTGGAGGTGGAGGCGTGTTCATTCACAGCAGGGGTTCCTCTTGAACGAGGCGCAGACACCGACTTCGTCCGAAGAATGGGCACCTACGACATCGTTGGAATTATGGATTGACTTCGACGAGGCTTTCAACCTTGGCTTCGGCTCCGATCTGTCCGAGTGGGACCGGGCGAGTTGTATTGACCTCGTCGATGTTCGGGCATCGACTCATGGTGAGAGCTCATCAGAGCATCAACGACGATAACACTGAAGGGACAACCTGTCATCGACATTCGAGGTCCTCCATGAGAAGCGTGGAAGACCTCAATGGCCTTGAGGTGGCCACTACGTTCGCAGACTTCAGGGTATATCCTTGGCTGGATTTTGGCCACTTCCTAGTATCATGACGCCGTTCTCTTCAAGCATGGTCGGGATAACCATCATTGACAGTTCGTTACGCTCACAAACTGTAGTTCACCTGCAGCCAGACGCACGAGAGTGGTCGCCTTATTCTCAGGCATCGAACGCCATGGCCGGGATGAGTTGACTCAAAACTAGTAGCTCGGGCCATTGACCTCGAAGCAGGGCCTGCACGGTGACCACTGCGATGCGCTCAGTCACTGCGTACAGTCGACGACGATCGCAGTTTTAATCGGCCATGAGAACCAATGATGCGATTTATACAATGCCACCTGGTCTGTTCAAGTCCCCGAAGAGGTCGGTCGTTGTATCTCCAGCGCATCGATGATAAAGAGGCAGTCGCTCTCCTTCATGCGCTGCATCCCACCGTCCACCGCTGGTCAACGATTTGATCATCTCTCACATTCATCTCTTCTCGTTGATTCCTTCCAATTACATCAGGACTTTCTTCACCGCCTCAATGAAGCTTTTCAACAACTACGCTCTTGGCATTGCCTGCATTGCCTTCATCAACGGCGTGGCATCTGCCGCCGTCCGCGGGCACCGAGCTGGAGGACACAGAGCGGAAAGGTGCTCGAGGTACTTTCTTGTCAACGCTCGCGGCACAACAGAGCAAGGAGAGGCTTCATCCATGATCGCCATGAACCAGGAAATCCAGAACGCCGTGCCAGGCGGCACGATTGTAAGTCCCCGAGGTTTCCTCGGCCGTGCGAGATGAATGCGCCAGCTAACACACCACTCATCTAGCACGACGTCAACTATCCCGCTGCTGCCGACCAGAACACAGCATCAGGCACGGCAGACGTATGCATCTCACCACATCATCTCGCACCTCTGGAGCACGTCAAAGCTAACACACGGCTCACAGGTCGTGAGGTTCGTGACCACCACGCTGAGGTCGGATCCGCATGCCTGCTTCGTCCTCGAAGGCCACTCGCAAGGCGCAACCGTCATCACGGACTCCCTCCCCAGACTGTCGGGCGCGGCCTTTGACGCCGTCAAATTCGTATACTTGACCGGCAACCCCGAGCACAACCCCGGTCTCCCATGCAACATCGACGAGAGAGGGGGTTCCCGCACGGCGGATGCCTCTGGCCAAATCGCCCACAAGGGCCGCGTGCCTTCGAATTGGTATTCCAAGACCCGTGATGTCTGCTATACGGTGAGTCGCGCTCTTGAAGCGGAATCCCTGAGCGGCGGAACTGATTCGGTCTCTGTAGGGCGACGGTGTTTGCGATAGGTCTGCTACGCCGATGACGGGCTTCCCGAGTGCCATTACTGCGTCCCATATGAGATATGGATCAACCCCGAGCGTTCAGAGCCTGGGATCGCAGGCAATCGTTCGGGCGCTACGGGGGTAGTCGACATGATCAGGCGTTGTGTTGCAGACAGGGACCGGATAGTTGTGCATCGGTTCAGTAGGCTTCGTGGGAACATGGTTGCCACCGCACGGTATGGCTAGCAAGTAGACTCTATCCGTGTTACCGAGTATTCCCTGGTCGAGCAATCGTCCACCTTCCGAGGACGAGAACCCACGCAGAAGTCGTCACCGCGGCCATGGTGTTCATCATGATATTCCCGAAAGGAGCCACCACCGTGACACCGGCCGCTACTACTCCAATGAAGACCAACTTACCCACACAAGCCCAGTGCCGACCCACTCGGAGTGTAATGACCACGGAAGCGATGGCAAAATGTAGCGCCCACTGCAGTCATAGCGTTGTAGAGGACCCGGCTGTGCCAAAAGGGCATGACATTTGCGTCAAAAGGCAGCGAGAATCCAGCCACTGTTCGAACCATCAGCTGCGTCTTCAATGCCACCACGTAGGCCGTAAATGATGAGCACTCACATCGTCCAGCAAAGCGAAGCTATGGCCCTGCACGACCTTCGATGGCAGCTTGACCGCGAGCCGCGCGACGAAACGCACAACGCGACCGCCGATGACGGGGAGGACGATGCTTCCCGTAACCAACGTACAGGCCACGGTCCAGAACAGCCACATGGGCCAGGTGAGAGTTCCGCCTGGAATGGTCGTGGTTGTGAACGCCAGAGATGTCGAGTTCGCCGTGGCGTTGGGATTCCGGTTCTGTAGCCAGGATCGCTCGGCTGCATCTGATACTTGACTGTAATTGTAGCCGTGGCCGCGGTAGTAGTCGTAGTTTCCGCGCGCAGAGTATGCAAAGGGGATTGGAGTATCCAATGCTTCATCTCTTGCTGTGGTATTTGGTCCAGTAGGAGACTGTTGCATTGTCTTCGATGCTCATCGAAAAGAAAGACTTGCAATCGTCAGCGACATCACTTGACAGGATGAATGTGGAGTGCGTACAGTTGTGAATGCCAACGGCACGTATATCTGCGATCAAGCTGCCGATAATTCGGTTTCGACGTTTGTCGGAAGATCTCCATCTGGTCGACAGCAAGTTGCTTCACCTGGTCCACTCGGGCTATGCTGATCTCCAGTGTCTCGGCAAGATAATTAAGATCAGTGACCAGTGCTTGCAAATTGTCCCGGATAGCGTACAGATATTGGCATGCCGGGAGTTCAACCTCGTCAGAGAGTCGACGTGCTGCCGCTACATTGTTACGGCAAGCTTGGACGCACAAGTCGTGGCACTCTTTGGTATGCAGTAGATACTGCACCTGGGAGGTGGAAGGGTTGTGCCTAGAGATGATGTCCTGAATGCGACGTGAGCAAGAACGATGGTATGGCATGTAGCGATTGACACTGACAATTTCGTTGACCCGACGGGACGATTCCTGAATGTAGGCCGTGGGATCGGTCTTTGTCATGTTTAGTGCAGCGCATATCAAACCGTGCCACTGCCACTCGAGGATATGCGGTGAGCTGATGCCCTGCGTGGAGAGCTCATACTGTTCTCGCAATGTTGTCAACGGGCGGTCCGACGACGCTATGATTTCTATACGGCGGCAGTTAGATCGTTCTGGAGTCACATCAATGACTCTGAGTCCGTCCATCACAGGTCGTTCGGCAAATGGCTCAACAATGTATAAACTCCAGTCGTAAGATCCCAACAATTTCTCAAGAGCTGGAGCTTGATGTAGCCAACGGATGTGTACGTCAAGTCCTTTGGTGACGGTGGAAAGCGCATCGGAGGGGAATCGGGGCTGCCATGTAGATGGTCTTGGAGACCGCGTCCGATCCAAAGCCAATCTGAACATCGGAGTCTAGCCAATATTCTCTGAGCATCTCAGGCATGAGACCCTCGACTGTTGTGAGGATGCCGGTATTCCGATAGATCTGAATCGAACCTTCAATCTCATCGGAACTGTCTCCATGAAGGCGTTCAGACAGCACACCGTCGAACGGGAGGTTGCAGAGTCCACGAGCTTCTGTTGCAAAGTGTCCAGGTCACCCGCAACGGTATTTGATTCATCCACTAGATGGATCGCGCCATCGAGACCTGTGATCCACACAGCTTCCCTGAGAAGATTCTTGCGAGTGGTTTCCCAGAGATCGCGATAATAAAGCTGCTGCAAATATCGCAAGCGCTCGTCGACATGTGAACTCTGGAGATAATCCGGGACAGACTGAGCGGGCAGATGCTACTGGGGAATCAGACGGGTGTATGAACGTCGGCACTGCTTCACTGACCGGCCGCTTGTCGAGTACGGACTTGAATCGGCTCCACAGACTTCGACCTGGAGTGGGGAGGTCCAACTTCTCCCCATTATCGACCCGCACTGGCATCGATGTGTGAGACATTCTGTTGATTAGGTGCTCTCCACGGGATGGGAAATGCAGAGTTGTCCCTCTTGGTTGGAAAGCGAGTTGTATGTTCAGAGGAAAAGATAAGAGCGACGGGATGTGAGCTCGCGGCGGGTCCAACTTGATGATGACCTTGGCGAGGATAGCACACATCAGCCGCACCTGATCAGTGATCGGCGATTAGAGGCCAGGAACGCGAAGTGGGACCGGCTCATACAATACTGTAGCACTGCATGCGCCTCATCTGCAGGCTGAAGCCGTCAGCTGCATGCATCCTTCGCTTCGCTCGTCAAAGCCGAAGCTACGTGCATACTAAAATCGTCAGCGCCAACGAGCATCGCAATTGACGGACCTTGTTCTCTCACTCACCGATCTAAACAGCGAAGGCCAATAAGTAACGAGCATACCTTAACACCTCTCCGTAATCCAACTCTCCACCAACCTCGTCCCCTCGGGCTTCACCTTGACCCCTATCGTCGCCTCGAAGATAAAGTCCTCATGTGCTGCACCAGGTTGAACGACCAACCTCGTCTTTGGATGAGCCGCAGCCAAAACCTTGCTGAAGTCCCTAATCGAGTCGATCAACACCTCGCCTCCACCACCCCAGATCAAGACGTCGGAGACGACCTGGTCGAGCCCGGAGTACCATTCCGAGTCGCCTCTGATGGGTTCGTTGTAGTTATCTTTAGGCGAAGAGCCTGAGTTTGTCAGTTGCGTAGACGGGTTGTAGTTGGGCGTGGGAAGACTGACCGAGGAACAAATCCGCCCAACGTTGTCCGGCTTCCGGTACGAGCATGTCGGTGCTCGCATTGCGCGTCCAGCTAGGGTCGTCGGTGTCGAACTTGATCCATGGGCTGATCAGGATCGCACTGGCGAGTGGCTGCTGCAACTCGATCTTGATGGCGTCCGGGTGAGGATGCAGAAGGTGGCTCAGCAGAGCCATGGAAAGATTCCCGCCGGCCGAGTCGCCTGCGAGAATGATCTGTGTCTTCGTCAGCTTGCCTGTTCAAAAGTAGTTGCTCGCTCAATACGCACCTCCTGCGGACTTCTGCCCTGCTTCTCAATCAACCAGTTCAGCGCGTCGGCCGCCTGTTTCAACTGAGTGGGATACTGTCCTCCGGGGCTCGTAGTGTAAGACGGTACGACGATACTGATGTCTTTGGAAATGTCATTCTGCAAGTCGAACAGCCATTGGAAATGTCCGGCTGGGCAAGAAAAGAGATAGCCGCCGCCGTGGAAGTACAAGCACACTCTTGAAGCCGTCTTGGGTCCGAGCCAGTGGAGTTTCAGACCAGAGTTCAGGATTGAGGTCTCTGCCTCGAATTTCTGCTTTGCGGCAAAGTCCAAGTAAGTCTGATCGGTGGTCTGAAGGGAGTTCAAAAAGTGTTCCTGTCCAGGATTGACATTCCCGAAGAGGGTACGCATGCCGGCAAAGATGATATCTTTGACAGTTCCATTGGCCTTGGAGCCGCTGTTGAACGGCGTGAGGACTGCGCGGAATAAGGTGGCGGTGAGTACTTTTGCGAGGAGTGGTAATAGGAGGAGCTCGTCTAGCAGTGTGGTCTCTTTTCGGTGAGCCATGTTGGATTGTGTATATGCTTGCGTTCCTGGAATGAAGTCAACGCTGGAGAGAGACACCACGGGAAGGAGGAAGAAGAGGAGGATCCAGAGGAATAGAGGGGAGATGTGGATTTATGCTGAGCATACTGTAAGCACCACCCGAGAAACGTCTTGTAAACCTGGTACAATCCTCCGAGATCCGGATACCACGGTAGCGGTCGTGAAGTCTGTGGATCAGGCGCGAAGGCTTGTTAGAATACGTGGAAGACCTGGCTGTTGCTGCGACGTCGTGGGTTCGACGTATCACGATGGACACTGATCGCCATTATACATTTCTCCGCTGCGGTATGGCTTGCACCGATCAATCTGCCCGCGGCGTAAATGCTCAGTGTGTGATGACCACGCCAAAACACAAGACGACTGGCACGACCAGCTCAAAACACACCGTGGAGTTCGGAAGGAATGGAACGGCCGACCACTCCTGTCACTCCGAATCAACCTCACCTCTTACCTCACGCAGTATAACCATATCCATACATACTACATACATACCACAGTATCAGCATTTAAAGATGCCAATAGATCAACTCCCCGAAGAACTCCTCCTCTACATCTTCTCCCACTTCGACACCTCCGCTCCCTCGGAACTGAAATCCCGACAAGAACCCTCCCTCCAACTTACAGCCTCAGAAGTCCATCCCTTGAAAGACATCTCCCTCGTCTCGCGAAACTGGCGACGAATCGTCCTCCCAATTCTCTTCCGCTACTCCCGCCTAAAATTAAGCCTTCACGGTCGTGACAGAGGCCATTCCTTCCACTTGTGTCGACTCGATCCTTTCACCAGAATACCCGGCCTCGAGCCACGCCAGTACCCGAAAACTTTCGAAACCCACCTCCACACGAGCGACGATGCCCGAACCTACCACGCCCGAATCAATCAAGAAGCGAAGTCCTGGCCCCGCGGCTGCCGCCGCAACGCTGAATGGGCCAACAAAACGTACCACATGCTGACGACCTTCCTGCAATTCCTCGCCCTCCATGCTCTCGGCGGGAATGTGTCCTCCTTCACCCTCTCCACCTCCCCAGGGGTACACGTCCCCGTCAGAGATGAAGACGATAGACACGAAGAAGACATGAACGAGCGGGACTACATCCTCCCCGCGACCGACCCCCGCTACCGCGTCACCACGGCCTTCTGGCAGCATTTATTCTCCGTCACGATCCCCGCGCGGGTCGTGGTGGTGGCTCCGCCGGCGGATCTGGGGGTGTGGATCGGTTGTGAGGTGGATATGGCGGCGAGTTGGGCGTTTGGGGATATGGAGTACCATGTTTTGGAGGTGAAGGTGGAGGACGATGGGGAGGTCAGCGGAGAAATGATCGATCGGCAAGGAGTGCCGTTCTTCGACGGCAATGGCGTACTACCGCACGACGGCGTCTACGGATCTACCAAGACGAGCATCCTGCGCATGCGACCATGGACGCACTTGAGTCTGAACGTGAGTTGTCACCCATCTCGCCCAACACATCCGCGTGACACATCGACTGATGGCCCCCTCCCCCTCCTAGGAAGGTTCCTTCCTCGCCGGCTACGCAACAGGCGAATACATCCCCCAACACGGTCCTCCATCAACCCTCTCCTCCATCTGCGGCCACATCTCCCTCGACCCTCAGACCCTCGAAAACCCCTCCGGAGGTCCCCACATGCCGGCCCTCCACTCCTTCACCTACACCGCCATCCTGCCCTTTGCCTCACACTTCCGCTTCACCCGCATGCTCCCTTTCCTCTCTGAATTGGACGTCAGACTCGCGCCGGATCCGGAGTCGGGGATTCTGCAGGACCGTTCGCGCGTGGGGAAGGCGGTGCAGCTGGGGGATTGCTGGCGAGAATTCTTTGCTTCGTATGAAGCCATTACGACGCCGTTGAGGACGGCGTCGTTGGGTATTGTGGGGGTGAAGAATGCGCCGAAGCTGAAGAGGTTCGTGTGTCGGGATGTGACCGTCCCAGGATTGACGTTGGAGTTGGACGATGAGTTTACGCCGATGTGTTTGCCGTGTTGGTCGGAGCCGGAGCCGGGCGTGTTTGAACGGTTGGTGTTGGTGCCGCCGGTCTACCATTGATGGTATGTAGTGTGGATGGTGTGTCCTGGATGTGCACCGATCGGGTGTCCGTCCTGGTACTTTGGCTTCGACAAGTCGAGCTAGCTCATGTTTGCAATCTGGATTGGTCAATCCGGATTGATGGATTGATGGATTGATGGATTGCAAATACATCAGCTAGCTCCCGTGCTTGCCGAGATGACAGAGGGCTCAGGAAGTCCAACGACTTGGATGGTTGGTGAATTCATTTCGAGATAATGGCTTGCTTCACGGCGTATCACGACCATTGGTCTCGGCGTTCAGCTGTGGCCGGAAACGAATGACGGCAACCTGGAAAGAGAAATTAGTAATCGATAATGTAATGACACCAACGAGCAACAAACATACCTGCTTATCTGCCGCAAACGACAAACTTTCTCCATCCGCACTCCACGCGAGACTCGGCTGCGGTAGCGCCTTCTCCCCATCATGATCATCAGCATCGGCATGTCCCTTCTCCAGCCCATTCGTCTCCGTAGCAGGTCGCCATGTAATTGCCGCCTCGGTCGCATGCATGACACCATTCTTGCGCCTCAGCAAGCTGGCCTGCCAGATTTGCATGATGTCCGCGTTGCCTACTGCGAGATGCTCGCCGTTGGGTGACCAGGCTATAGCGGTCGCAGGACCTTCTGCTAGAGAAAGCGAGGCGGCTTCGGTGATTGAAAGGCCGTTTTCGAACGAGCGAGAGATGCTGTAGATCGTGCACTGGCCACTTTCGAAGGCGACGGCTATGATGCAGGCCTCTGAGAGAGAGTTTGCATCGAGAGATTCGGTCTTCCTCGTGGGCTGGAAGGCCATAGCAGTCAATTGATCCGGGAGGTCAATTTCGGCATCGGTTTCAGTCGAGGTCTCATCCCTTTGTAGTCTTGACGTGACGACCAATTTCCCGGCTTCAACAGATGCAAATGCGACCATCTCATTCCGTTGATCTGTCGATAGGTGGCTCCACGAGTGTTCGCCTTCCAGGAGCTTGCTGCTTATGTCGATCAACCCTCGTGATGCGATACTGGTCACCGAGACCTCGACATCCTGTTGTAAATTCGTGTCCACCTGGTAGATCATAGAGAGTCCATTCTCGCCGCAGACCGCGAAAGTGTCCTTGCCCGTCCACACAACATCGTTGATCTGGTGCTTCAGCATGCGCCACGCGATGGGCTCTCGAGTGGAAATCGATTCCTCAACATCTAACTGAGGTGTCTCCCAGATCTGTACCAGTCCTCGCTTTAGATTCGTCCGGCCTGCTAGCAAATAATGTCCATCGTGGCTGTAAGAGATCGACATCGTCATTCCCGTGGGCTCCAAAACCGGCGGTGCAAGCTGAAAGGTTGTGATTTGCCCATCTCTACTGCGCTCGATAAGTGATAGCGACGCCGAGGTTGTATCGTCGGGAAATGATCGCAATGTGTCGATGGCGAGACTCGCGGCCTCACCATCTGGGCGCCACGCACATGCTGTGACTGTGGAGCCATTCAAGATTGATGGCTCGTCTACGTTTTGGATCTGATAAATAATCAGCATCGTGTATGACGTTTAGCATCGCGCAGAACTCACCTGTCGATCGTCCAGTAATTCCGGCAATTGATAAAATCTGCACAGGTTCTCTCCGACCGCAAGAAAAGTATGAACATTCGTGTGAGCTGTATTAGGATTCCACAGACCCTGCAGAGCATTCGCACCGGGCTTGTCGATCGTCCAAGACATTGTACTTGTCTTTGTTGTTGATTTGGTCTCCGTCTGTGTCATGACACTGTCATATCTCTCCGCTGCCTCTGTTGCCTCCGGCTCGGACATCATGGCTGGAGACGGAACATCGTTGTCGTCCTCGCCTTCAGCATCGGCATCGGCATCTGCAGACGCCGTATCAACATCCATTGCATCGCGGTCGCCATTCACGTGCGGTTCATCCTCCTCGCTCCTCCTCTGTCTCTTCGGTGCAGGGACTGGAAAGTCATCGGTAGCGCGTACAACGGACGGACGACCTTTTCGGCGGCTTGAAGACGGCCTCGATCCACCATTTTCCACCACGCCATCCTGCCGTTCCGTACTATCCCGCGCATCCGTACTTGTCCATCGGAACTTCCTCTCACTTTTACTCGCGCGGGCGCGCAGATGGTCGTAATGCAGGCCGGCTTGGACGACGGAGATGAGCTCGTTGCGCTGCAGGGTATGTGCGAAGGGCAGGTTTTCGGGATCGCGGTATTCGGGGCCTCGATGCCAGTCCTTGTGGAAAGCGGTCGCGGCGAGTTCGAAGCCGGATTCTTGCAGGTAGCGGAAGATCAAGAGATTCACATGATCACTGCGGAGGGTGGCCTCGGGTGACATGGTGTTGTGGCTTTTGTGGGTTGGAACCGGAGAAACAGCGCCGAGCACAGCATCAACACACCCAGCGGTGATGGCGTAGAGCGTCCTGGGAGATGGTCCGATTGGAATGTACAGTCGTTGATGTATGTGCAGATGTGTTGGACGAGAAGGCGACAGAGAGCGTTTCAAGGGAATTGGTGGAAACAGCAAGTGGAAGATCTGGCAGAGAGTGGAACACAGCAGAGTCGACGGAAAGTCTCGCCGATTCCTGGCTTCACTAGCGGCAGCGCGGATTCGGGAGGCTGATCTGAGATGTGTGATGACCGCCGGAGCTTGTGGAGAGACTGGAGAGGACTGGATTTTGGTGGAGATGTCTTGCTGAGGTGGCATTGATCTGATCTGAAGCACGATATACCTCTTGCAATAGATGGTACATCAAGATACCTTATGCCTCAGCAATGCTCCTCGTCCACTGCTTATCGTCCTTCCCTTCAACACGCAATTGACTGGACATGTCTGGGCGGTCGGAGACTCGGAGTAATGAGAGTGCAGGCCGATCCCTGGTGCGCATGCGAAGGGACGGGCCAAACGGGACGGGGGAGCCCTGGCCTGGTCTTCGATCCCAAACCTTAATAGACGCGCCCTGTTCTTCTCCGGATGATCGTCACTTCATATTCCGACAGCTGTCAAAACTGAATATATCAACCCCTCTTCTTCCCACTCCTCCTCCCTCCTCCCTCTCTGGACATGCCACGCATCAACCTCCCTCCGCTGACCCGCGGCCTCCTCCTCACCATCATCACCCTCTCCTCCCTCAACGCCGTTCTCCGAACCAACAAATGGCGAACCTCCCTCGACTCCGCGAATCCCTCCTCCACCACCAACTACCTCAACAGTCCGCAATGGGCCATACCCTACCTCGTCCTCGTCCCGACCAAGAGCATCGTATACCCGTGGACGTTCATCACATCCGCTGTCGTCGAAAACAACCTCGTCTCCATGGTCGTCAGCGCACTGGTCGTCTTCTTCGGCGGAAGATATCTCGAAAGAGCATGGGGTAGTAAAGAGTTTGGGAAGTTCGTCCTCTTCACCAGCCTGATGCCCAACATCCTCACTTTCCTCATCTACGCCATCTGGCATAGCATCACGACACCACCGGAGTAGTAAGTCCACCGCACACCACATTCACGAGTAGCACATTCCTCTAACACCATCTCTCCCACACAGCCCAACCCCTCTCAACGGCCTCGTCGCCCTCGAAGCCGGCTTCCTCGTCTCCCTCAAACAGCTCGTTCCCGAACACACCGTCTCCCTCTTCCGCGGCACCCTCCGCATGCGAATCAAACACTTCCCCGCGGTGTTCGTCATAGCCAACATCCTCTCCGGTCCCATTCTCGGCACCGACACCGCCCTCTGGCTCAGTCTGATCGGATTCTCCTGTTCCTGGATTTTCCTCCGCTTCTATCGGATATCAGAAATTGCGTCTGCGGCGACGGGAGGCGAAGCGAGTGTCATGCGAGGCGATGCGAGTGATACCTTTGCGTTTGTGGCGTTTTTCCCGGACGCAGTGCATCCCATCATCGCGCCGATCAGTGATGGGATCTACAATTTGCTGGTGCAGTTGAGGTTGTGCACGCCGTTTTCGGACGAGGCGATCGAGGCGGGGAATGAGAACGCGGCGTCGAGGAACGAGGCTGGGCTGCCTAGTATTATGAACGGTCGAGGAGGGGCAGGAGGCGGTGGAGGACGCAGGGCGGAAGCGGAGAGGAGAAGAGCGTTGGCGTTGAAGGCGTTGGATCAGAGATTGAGTGCCGCTGCTGCGGGGAGGAGTGATGCTCCACCGGTCACGACGGTGCAGGCTTCCCTGGCGACGAGTAAACCGGAAGCGCAGGAGACGGGATCGGTGGATAAGGATGGCAATGAGAAGAACGAGGAGACGCAGGTTTGATTTTTTGAGCGAGATGTTTTTCGAGGCAAGCGAGCGAGGTGCTTTCTGGTGATGACTGTTTTTTCCCGTGCGCCTATGATACCCCCAGCGGAAAACGATGCCCGATCTTTCAAAAACACTCACGAAGTCATTTCATTGGGTGTCAACAACATGGCTGATCACTTCCCTCCCAGCAACCCTCTCCCAAACCTTCCTCCCTCCCACCCAAGTCTGCAGCACATCCCCGTCGTCATGAAAAGTCCACCGAGTCCGCCTTCCTCCCGCACTCCGGCCACGCCTTGGGTGGCGAGATATCGTGCTACCTCGTCGATCTAGGAAGCGTATTGCTGTTCGTTTTCTAAGTGGGCGAAGTGAAAACCTCGCATGCCGTTGGTTTGCAGTTCCAGGAAGTCCGGGGCGAGGATGGCATTGTTGAGGTCGATGACTTCGTCTGGATTATCATCGACATCGTCGTGGGTTAGTTCAGTCTCGCTGGAGATTTTTAATTGCGTTCCGTCGATTAATTGTCCATCTTTGCATAGACGAAAGTTGGTGAAGGAGGTGGTCACGATTAAAGTGGAAACGAGAAGGCCCAGAAGAACACTGCCAGGAGTGACGTGAAGTCGGTGTTCAAGGGAAACGTCGTCTTTCGATCGGTAGAGGTGGATCTTAGATCTCTTAGCGTGTCTGTCGAACCTGGAGACTGGTACAGCAGATGAATAGAATCCGTGACGATCCGAGTATTCGCCGGGGAGAAAATTGTATACCTCACCCTCGCGCTGTCTTTCACCGTGAGTGTCAACTTTTCAGCAAGAGCGATACCTCGGCTTGATGCCTAAGATACTCATTCAGTGTGTTTCAACCAGACTGTCAGCTGCAAGAGAGCAAAGAGTGCGAACATGGATGATAGCTTGGCGGTTTCTGATACCAAGGCGTCTGTACACGGGTTTTATGACATCAGCGCGATGCGAAGAAAACGGGCGTCCTTGGATTGATGCGAATGGCCTTCTGTTTCCTTGTTTGCTACCCTACCGCCACCAGTGCGGCCCGGCATTGAGCACAGATACCCTTGCCTCGCGTATAAACGACACTCTGGACGAGTGGTGTTGGCGAGCGTCTCTTCCCTTCACAACTCCCCCTCAATCGCACAGCTCGAGCACCCCGACAACAGAGCGCAAAGCGGCTCAGTGAGAGCACACAGCACTTGACAGGATGTCCGATCCAGCCCAGCCACACAGGCCTGGTGCCCCATGGAGTGGACAGAACAAGGTATGAGGGACGATCCGCCGTCCAGGAAGCCCTTGGAGAGTGGCTTATGCTCACACCACTTATTCAGATCCCCACCGTGGGCCAATTTATCAATCGTCTGGACGCGGACAAGAAGACTAGAGATCAGAGGATTGATCAACAAGGCGGAGGAGATGTCGTTCCGCACAAGAACGAGACGAAACATGATCATGAGGGACAAAAGACCGTGACGGATCCGACAACCGGCAAGCAGGTGTGTCAAGGATACACTCCCTTCTTCATGTGAGAGACATACTGATCAGCTCCTCCCCCAGGTCACGATCGAAAACGTCAACGAGGTCTTCGTAGATCGAGCCAAGAACCCCGTCCTCTCCGTCCCAAACGCGAACCTAGGAAAAGATACCCCAGTCAAGACAGAGGCAACACAGAGCAACCCAGAGTACAAGTACAAGCAGGACATCACAGCACCTCCCGATCCAGTCGCGGAGGGCACCACCAGCGATGTTCCCATTCACGGCGAGAAGACGAACATCTTGTTCCACCCTACACCATCTGTCAGCTATGAGGCCACATTTGCGCAGCTGGAGGAGCGAGGCTTGTACTTGATCGTTGGAGTGTTTTTCGCCATCATCATCCTCGGACGCACGTTTGGCGGCAAGTACATTGGCATCATCCCTCTGGCGGCTTGCGTGTCCAGTGGTATTTGGTTGTGGATCAAGGAGGTTGTGCGATCTGGCAGAGAGGTGGAGTGGTCGTCTGAGAAAGAGCGTGGCCAGACTGCGACGGCCAATTTGCTGCCAGAATCTGTCGAATGGTGAGTACACTGGAGGATCCAAGGCATGAACAAGACTGATGATCCACCAGGATGAACACGCTCCTTGGAATCGTCTGGGGTCTCGTGAATCCAGACATGTTCCAAGCAGTGGCCGACACCCTCGAGGATGTCATGCAGGCCTCTGTTCCCGGCGTCATCGAGAACGTCCGAGTCGCCGAGATCGATCAAGGCAGCAACCCAATCCGCATCCTCAGCCTTCGAGCTCTTCCGGACGACCACATGCAGGACATCAAGAAGGCCGTCCACGAGGAGAACAAGAAGAACAAGGATCCACAAGAGGCTGCTGCGGATGAGGAGGGAGGTGACTACTACAACCTTGAGGTGTCGTTTGCATACCACGCCGAGCCGAGTGGCAAGCGTGACAGCGAGAAGGCTCGCAACATGCACATGCAGCTTGTCTTCTACCTTGGTATCAAGGGTCTCTTTGGAGTACCACTGCCAATCTGGGTGGAGTTGCAGAGTCTCGTTGGAACCGTGCGTTTGCGCATGGCGATGACTCCTGAACCTCCCTTCTTGAAGACACTCACATTCACACTCATGGGTGTGCCTCAAGTCAGCGCTGGCTGCACTCCCATGATCAAGGCCGCTCCCAACATCCTCAACCTCCCGCTGATCTCTCAATTCGTCAACTACGCAATTGGTGCTGCCGCCGGCATGTACGTGGCTCCAAAATCCATGTCCCTCGACATGCGCGCCATGCTGCAAGGAGATGATATCACCAAAGATACGCAAGCTCTCGGAGTTCTCTGGATTCGCATCCACAAGGCGACCGATCTCAGCAAGCAGGATAGGAAGGGCTCCAAGCACGGAGGTAGTGATCCTTACATCACTCTCGCCTTTAGCAAGTACGGAAAGCCACAGTACTGCACAAGGGTCATCACGGACGATCTCAATCCGGTGTGGGAAGAGACTGCGGCCTTGTTGGTGACTCCAGAACTCATCAAAGCAGACGAGAACCTCAGTGTCGAATTGTGGGATAGCGATAGGCACTCTGCTGACGACATTGTTGGAAAGGTAGAGCTTAGCATGCAGAAGTTGATTCAGCACCCCGGAAAGATGTACCCACAAGTCTCCAAACTCATGGGCATGGATGAGGGTTCGGAAATGCCTGGTGAGCTGCATTGGGAGGTTGGCTACTTTGGAAAGCCACAATTCCGATCTGCTCTTCGCACCGATGGCAAGAACAAGGCTTTGCCGGACGCTCTCAAGGATGACCCAAAGTTGCAGGACGAAAAGGGTGTCACCAACACCGAAGAGGACGACGCCGTTAAGACCACTCCACCTGATCCTCTCTGGCCAAGCGGTATCTGCTCGATCATCGTTCACCAGATTGTCAACTTGGAGCTAGAGAACGTCAAAGGAACCACGGGAAGCCGCAATGGACGAGAGTACGAGCCGGCCAAGCCATATGGCGAGGCGGCCGAAGAGGAGGGTGGAAACCTTCCCAACTCGTACTGCACGATCTTGTTCAACGATGAGCTTGTCTACAAGACCAGGACAAAGGCAGTAAGCCAGAAGCCTATCTTCAATGCTGGAACTGAGAGGCACGTTCGCGACTGGCGCAATGCTATCATCACTGTCACGGTCCGTGACCAGAGACACCGCGAGCACGACCCAATCCTCGGTGTCGTCCCGCTCAAGCTCTCCGACATCCTCGAAACCAGCAGTCAAGTCACCAGATGGTACCCGCTGGACGGTGGTGTCGGCTTCGGTCGCATCCGCATCTCGCTTCTCTTCCGTTCAGTCGAGACTCGCCTGCCACCACAGCAACTCGGCTGGTCTGTCGGCACCTTCATCTTCACATCGGAGAAAATCGTCGCCAAGGGCTACAACCACCACGCCAAGCTCAAGCTGCGCACAGGTGGTTCGAGTGGTAAAATCTCTCGCTCATCATGCCACTCCCTGGAAGGCGGAGAGGCTGGCTACTACTGGGACCTCAATGCTGACGCCCAGCACGGCAAACACATCAGCCTCCCCGTCAAGTTCCGCTACCGCTCTCCCGTCGTTTTCGAGTTCCACATCGCGAACAAGCGCAAGGCCGATGCGTACGCGGTCATCTGGCTGCACCAGCTCATCGACAATGAGGACGCAGAATTGGACGTCCCGATCTACCAGACTACTGGCAGTGCACGTCTGACTCAGAATTACATCACCGATGAGATGATCGCATCTGGCACCGTTCCTGGTCTCGAGGACATCAAGGAGATCGGCCGACTGTCCTTTACCGGCCGATTCAAAGCCGGCATGGACGAGAGCCACGAGCAGTTCGTCGCAGACAACAACTCTCGCGAGACGTACGAGACCTGGGAAGCATGTCTGGCTGAAGGCGTGCGCACCCGCGTCGTTGAGAAGGAGCTCCCAGAAACGATCAAGCAACTGCACGAAGACAGCCTGGCCCAAGGCCGCGATGTGTTGAGCGCCGCCTCTGAGGACGAGAAGCAGAAGTGGCTCTCCAAGGAAGGAATTGACTGGAGCGGAGCCTTCGGCGAAGACCCCGCCGCCTTTGTCGACAAGAACGGCAAGAAGCGCCGCGAGCCGGGTCGTGACCCACCGCTCAAACCTGGTGAGGACCCTGACCACGACGGCATTACCGTGGAGGGCGAAGAAGAGGAAGATAGCGACAGCGACAGCGATCTGGGCGTTCACGACGCCACCAGCCCAACCTCTACCACTTCTGCGTCGCGCAAGTCGATTGGTACGATGGAATCCGGCTGGACGGCGGGTACGGGCGATACGTATGATACCCAGAATGAGGATCCCACGAAACAGAACAAGAGGACGGAAGAGAGGAAGCAGAGGGGTCTGATGCAGTGGAAACCCGCGAGGAATCTGAAGTTTGCAAAGGACGAGGGCATCATCGGGGCGAGGAAGTTGAAGGCGAAGATGATGGGCTCGTTGGATGGACGACAGCCGGGTGTGGTAAGCGTTATTGTGTCGAGTGAGGTTGGTGGTGTTGAGGATTGATTGCTAATGATTGGTATAGGAAACTGAGACGGGTCAGTGAGTCTGCTGACCTGAGAGATAGGCAGGATTGCGACACAGAAAAGCACGACAGACGGCCAAGAACGGGACGGTAGGGTCGCAGTTTCCGCTAGGTCGATGGCTACGGAATACGAAGGCGAGATTGTGGACCTAGTACTGCAGTCGTAGGATGAATGTCCCCATGATAACTTGCCTGCGAATGATGATCGCGAAATTCAACTTTTGAGCCGTCAGCTGTCTGTTTTTTTCAGCCATGTCGCACCATAGAAGACCTCTCGTCCCTGGATGACATATCCGGCACTTCTACAGCAATTCTCCGGCCTTCCCTCGCAGCCTCGCTACATCGTCGCCTAAACTCTGTTATCAACCATGCTGATAAATCATGGCTCCACTACTTGTCGGAGCTTCGAACTGTTTCGATAGTCTATTGCTAGATAGTACGGTATATGTATACAGAGACTCTTTCACTACCTCGACCCTGCCACGCCTTCTTCCTCTTCCCATCCAACTTCGGCCGTCAAAAGCCCAAACTTCAACACCACTCCCAAATAACCGACACAATCATCCTCCAACATGGGCAGCATTCCACCCCAAAGCAAGCTCTTCTCGCCCCTACAAATCGGCCCCATGAACCTCTCTCACCGCGTCGTACTGGCTCCGTTGACCCGATTTCGCGCCCACGACGACCACACAATCATGCCCCTCGCCGCCGACTACTACTCCCAACGCGGCTGCGTCCCGGGCACCCTCCTCATCACCGAAGCCACCATCATCTCCCCCGCGCACTCCGGCTACCCTAACGTACCCGGTATCTACACCCCTTCCCAAATCGCCGCCTGGAAACCCATCGTCGACAGCGTCCACGCCAAGGGATCATACATCTACATGCAACTCTGGGCCCTCGGCCGCGTGGCGAACCCGGAGTTCAAGAAGTCTCAAGGAACGGGAGATGTCCTCGCTCCGTCCGCCATTCCCGCGGCGAAAGACGGACCCATCCCGCGGGAAATGACCGAGGACGAAATCCAGCAGGCGATCGCGGACTTTGCGCAAGCAGCGCGGAATGCGATCGCAGCGGGTTTCGACGGGGTGGAACTCCACGGCGCGAACGGCTATCTCATCGATCAGTTCTTCCAGGACGTGTCCAATGCGCGGACGGATCGGTGGGGCGGTTCGATCGAGAACCGGGCGCGGTTCGGATTGGAGTGCGTGAAGGCTGTGGTGGAGGCGGTGGGAGCGGAGCGCACGGCGATTCGGTTAAGTCCGTTTTCGGAGTTTCAGGGGATGAGGATGGGGGATCCCGTGCCGCAGTTTAGGTATATTGTGGAGCGGTTGAGGGAGCTGAAGCTGGCGTACTTGCATTTGGTCACGTCGCGTGTGTCGGGGAATGCTGATATCGAGGAGACGGATAGGTTGGATCCGTTTTTGGAGGTGTATGGTAAGGACTTGCCGATTTTGTTGGCGGGTGGGTTCAAGCCGGATTCGGCGAAGAAGGCGATTGATGAGGAGTATAAGGAGTACAACGCGGCGATTGTGTTTGGACGGTAAGTTCTTGAAGGCTTCGTGGTCCATACGAGAGGCCCGAGACGTTCTCCAGCCGACGCTGGGTCTCGGTCCACTTCGAAACGTTTACGACACTCGCTGACTCTTTGACTTATTGCTCAGACTTTACATTCCCAACCCAGACTTACCCTACCGCTTAAAGCACGGCATCGAGCTGACTCCTTACGACCGGGATACCTTTTATGCGCCGAAGTCATCGAAGGGCTATGCGGACTGGCCATTCTCGAAGGAGTGGCAGGAGGAGCAGGGCAAGTTGTAGAAGGCTGTGCACTCACAAGCATGAGCAGAGACGAGTGTCTGGAAGGATGTGTATGAAAGAATGGCAAAAAGTCGGGGGGGCTGCACCGATAAAGCCTGACTGAAGTTGGACTTACTCACAAAACGAACCATACGGAACTAAACGTAGAAGAAAAACCCGGACACCTAGATCCGAAATAGAAGAAAGCCATACATCCACCGCTCATCCCCCAACCTCAAGCAGAAGTGATCCAAAAGCTCAAACTCACTCCCTCGGCAAAACACCACAGCGCCGGCAAATCCACCAACACCGTCCGCACCGTATGAATCCCCAACCAAGTCTTCATCTCCTCACGATTGCTCTGCTCAGCCGCCTGATCGGACTGCGCGTTGGCTTCGATGATCCGCTTCACGGGCTGCGCCATGATGGGTAAGGAAGCGAGGTGGGCGGCCGCCAGCACCGCGCCCGCGATGTACCATTGGGAGACGTTGGTCGTCTCGAGCGTGGTGTGGGTGCGCAGCCAGCGGGCGGCGAGAGCGCCGCTGAGAGTGGAGCTCAGGGCTAGAGTTGCGATGAGGGCGCGGCCTTGTTTGACCTGGAGGGGTGGGGAAGGTCAGAGAGTGGTAGATGAGGTGACGATGTGAAGTTGACAAGTACCATTGGATGCCAGAAGCGTGAGAGTGGCTTGCCGGCGATTGACTCGCCCTTCTCATCCGGGGCGAGAAATGAGACTGAGAGACATCATTAGCGATGGGAAGCTCGGATTTGTGATGTATTTGGTGCTCCGCGTACGGAAGACTGGGTATTGGTATAGAGCAAGTCCGACGGTAGCAGCGCTTGTGCAGAGAGGCAAAATCAAACCGAAGTGGCCTGTCTGAGGTTGGAGAGGCGCCATTGTAAGCTAGCACACGCTATAGAGCTGTAGCGTCGACTGAGTGAGTGAGTGATTGCTGAAGAGATGGATCCGTCGAAGTGATGATTTCATAGATGAAGAGGAGCAAGAAGAACCAGGACGTTCAGATTGCAGACTCCAAGTATATGTACATCGAGAGCTGCTGCAGCTCCTCATCTGCTTGGTCCAATTGAGCAGATCCACTCGACTGCTGACCACCACAGCTCTCAAAGGCGGGGTGGACAGGACAGGCACATGCGACACGCCCCGGAGAGTTGCGGCCCGCTTGCACATGTCAAGCCAACAAGATCTTCGCTGGAATTTTGTCTATATTGCACTAGCAATATGTGCTTCTCAGTATTCTACACAATACTTTTGTGGGTAGTATTACACTATTCTTCACAAGATGGAGCTCACCTGTTCCATCTCGAGGTCTTTAATGCCGTCTAACCCATCACCATACCCTTCAAACCAGCCATGTCGCCCTCCTTGGCGGCGATCTCGAAGTAGCCGTAGATGATCCTGGTCTGTGTTAGCGAGCGCTTGCGAGGTCTGAAACAGAACAACTTACGTGACAGCCATCAGGATTCCAGTGCCGCTGCCGAGAGCGCCCAAAAGATCGCTAGTGATGGACAAAACTCCAATGCAGGCACCACCGAAAGCAGCAGCTGTTGGGATGACGCGCTTGAGCTCCCTGTACATGCTCTCGTCGCGGTGTCCAGCCATAACCAAACCCTGCTCCTTCAACTGCTTGGCCACGTCGCGTGGGCTCGAGCCAGAAACCTCGATCCAAGTCTTGCTAAAGGCAGCACAGGCAACGATCATGTAAACGGCGAAGATGGCGGTGTGAATCGGGTCCAAGAGAGCGTCGGTGATGTTGAGAGGAGGACTCATGTAGTAGACCAGACCGCTGATTGGGAGAACCTGCGAAGAACCCTCGCGAGCCTCCCACACACCGATGAGTCTGATCAAGAGGTTCTCGGGAAGGCGGTTGTAGAGCATTTGCGAGACAAGGAAGACGTTGGAGGACAGAGCGGACTGGAGCATGATGGGCATGTTCGAGGTGTAGAAGAGGCGGACTGGGTAAGAGCCACGCATTCCACGCTGGCGCGAAGACTTGACCGGGATCTCGACACGGAAACCTTGAGAATGTTAGCATTTGACAGGGATTCCATACTTCATGCTGCATACCTTGGAGGTAGATGACCACGCTGAAGACAGCAATGGTAGCCAGCAAGTTCATGACGTTGGGCAAGTTCTGGCGGTAGAAAGCTTCACGCAGGGCCAGCTGCTTGTTTGGCCAGGTGATCAGAAGGTGGACCAGCGCAATGATGGCACCCTCAAATTCAGGACCACGGCCAGTGTTGACTGTGGTCGGGGAGAAAGCCTTCCAGACGATGGACTCGCAAATGTTGGTAGCAATAAAAAGAGAGATACCACTGCCGAGACCATAGCCCTTCTGCAAGAGCTCATCGAGGAGGATGACAATCAAAGCAGCAGTGAGAAGCTGGACGACCAAGAGAACGCAGATACCGGCACCGAGATCCGCCGGTGGGCCGTAGAGTCCGGTGAGCACGTAAACGCAGGCCTGTCCGAACGACAAGATGATGGCAAGAAGCTTCTGCGCAGTCTGGTACAGCTCGCGATCGGACTTCAGGTCGAGATTGACATCGATGAGGTGGGTACCAGCGAGAAGCTGAAAGACCATGCCGGAGGAGATAATCGGGGTAATACCAAGTTCCATGAGAGTTCCACGGTTACTCGCCATCATCATGCGCAGCCAGTAGAGCGGATCCGAGGTGTCTACTCATTGTCAATCCTCACTCCATCTCTTGAAATATCCCTTCCGCGCTCACCTGAAGACACAATGCCGTACAATGGCATCTGGCTCATCACCAAGAAGATCACCAGCGTGACACTTGTCCATATTATCCGTTGCTGGAAAGGAACCTTGGTCTCGGGGACCGACACTTCGGGGATGAGGGGAGTGAACGGCTTCACGAGGTCGAGGAAACGGACTGCGGACAGGGACTGATCGTTAGCATGTGCTCAATCATCGATCGCGGTCGATCAGAGGCTCCTAAACACCGAGTTGCGCCTGCATCAAGTCCGTCCATGCAATTCCGCCTGCGCAATGCCTTTGCGCGAGATGGGCTCAAGGGCTCAAGGGGAATCACTCACGTCCAGACATTCTGTCTCCGGTCTACAGGAGCTGCGGTCAGCTCCCAGGTATTCTGTTTCGAGGGTCCGTCGTCGGTAGCAAAGCACACGCAAATGTGATGAAAGATTGAACGGGTTGGTGAAGAAGTGAAGGAGTGTTGTGTCGTGTGAGAGGTGTGCTCGAAGCCGTGCCAGCTGTCCCTTCTTGGCGATTGCGGAAATGGACCGGCGGACTTCACTGCATTCATTAAGACCGGGGCACCGAATCCATGAAAAGCGGGTCAATTCCTCATTCAATGTGAGCGACGTTTGAACTTGTACGATCTTTTTGACCAATGCTGCATATCTTGCAGCTTGCACTGTCTGCTGTCGCAGCGGGATCTCCGAGTACCTACGGCGCACGCACTGCCTGTTTCTACAGCGCGACTGGATCTATCGTTCCGTCCCCTCTATAGTTCCCCTTAAAACGCCATCGCTGTCCATGCTGTCCCGTATTCTATACATCCACACCCTTGATGCTCCTGTACAGCTTCTTGTGTTGTTCTAGAAAGAGAAATGTTGCGATCGTATGCGGTCCGAGACGAATGAAACTCGGCACCCATCCCTTGAATACCCATCCAATGCCCTCGCTTGCCGTGATGCGCTTGACAAGAGGGATGAAGCCGTCCTTTGTAGATGCGCTCATGATCCTCGTCTTGATAACGTCGACGGGACTGCACACGGTCGTCGCGACGAACCCAGCCATAAGCGAGGCCGAGAAATGTGTCGTCAGACTGTCTCCCATGTTGGTCCGTTGTAGCAGCTCTCTCTTGAACACGTCATATGTTGCCAGTTGCGACGCCGTCATCAGCACCGCGCGGCTACTGTTTGGCCAGATGCCACGGAAAATGCTCCCAAGCCCTTCCTCCCGGATCATCCTGATCAGACCGTCTATTGCGTTCTTGTAGTTTCTTCGATCCGCGGCTGACAGGCCGGCGTCGTTTTGCATGCGAACGTTGAGGATGTCCGCCGGCGTTCCAGCCATTCCTCCAAGCCAGCCTGATGCCGAAGCCATTGCGATGAGTGCGGGAAGGGTGGGCTGGCTGACTCCGTCACTGAAGACTTCCTTCAGTTTGTCGTAGACGCCGAATCGTGTGGTACTGTATGTGATTTGTCGCAGGAGGGATGCGGTAAGCTGTGTAGTTAGATGTGATCAGTATTGATTCGTTCACATCGGTTTGGAGGATGACCGTACGCCGCGGTAGAGTCCAGGAACACCCTCAGCCTTCATGATGCTCCCTGTCATGGCGAGCATGCCCTGTCGACCAGCTCCATGTGCTTGCGTTTGTAATCGGACCTTCGAGCGAGTGAGTAAACATTGGCTGGGCGTCAGTTCGTGGGAGATCGTACCTTGACTATGAGAAATGGTCAGTGTCTTGCGAACGCTCCCATTGAGCTTGTTGGACTCACGGAGATCTAGAGGATGTGTCACGCATGCTGCAAGACAACTTGCACTGCCTCCAAACCAGAGCGGGTAGTGTATTGTTCCATTGTGAACTGCCTTGCTCTTTACGGTAGTCTTTGTCGCGGCCATCTTGTCATTGCTCCATGAGGAAATTGAAGATGTGTGTAGCTTGCCGCTGGAAGAACGCGACTTCGCAGGAGAGAGGAGAGTAGTCGATTAGGGTGTTCGAGGTGTTGTTTGCACATGCGCGGAAATATCTGGTAATAAGTTTTGGCTGGAAGCTCTACCACGCGAATCCTTGGAAGTTTATCAGGCGAGGCACAACCGGCTCTAAGTGGGGATAAGGTCACCTCATTTGCAGCGGACTTCGCTCCATCAGTCGCCGTGGGAGATGCGGCTTTTGACCTCGAGCCCAGACAACCTTGACCATCAATTGGCCTTCGATCAGCATCGATTCTCGCAAGGGGAACATCGGCTGACCAAATGGTGAAGCTGAGCTGCTCACAATCCACGCTGTGGGCATTGCCTAGCAGCTTGCGCGCCCTGGTGCCAGCTCGTCTCGCGGCCTCTTATACGAAAGCCGCGTCGACAGGTCAGTGATGCCCTCCCAAGCCTCTTGGACTCCGACTTGCGCCTATTCCACGGATACGTTACACCTCTGCTCGTGTCGGGGCATTTAGATCGACCATGAATGGCTACAGAGAGCTACAGCATCCGAGTCTACTTTCTGCTGTTGAGCTCGTTTCCCTGATGGCTCCGGGAATAACGACTTGACTCTCTTATTCAACGCTGACTACTGGCAACATAGATGCAAGACAACAGCCTGTAACGATCGAGGGAAAGAAATATCCCGCAGATGATTGGACTAACGTTCCGCCATCAATACTGGCGAACTATGGCCGGAAGCTGCATGTTCAGCCAAACCATCCAATCTCAATCACACGAAAGCTAATCGAGTCTCGGTTTCCTGGCTTTCAAAATCACAACACTCTGACACCAGTTGTGACAGTGAAGCAGAACTTTGACTCTCTGGGCTTCGCAGCAGATCATCCAGGTCGCAGCAAGACCGACACCTATTATCTGAACAAAGACACTGTCTTGCGGACGCACACTTCAGCTCACGAAGTTGACGTCTTCCGGGCCAACACAAGCGACGGGTATACGATATCAGCGGACGTCTACCGCCGTGACGCTGTCGACAGGAGTCACTATCCGGTATTTCATCAAATGGAAGGTGCCCTAACATGGGATCGCAACGCCTTTTCCAGTCGAGAGGCCCTCGTCAAGCAGATCGCTGCAGACTCTGAAACCATTCCAAAGCATGGCTTGGTCGTCGACGATCCGAATCCTACTTTTCATCCGGTGAGGAATCCACTGCAAACCGAGTTTCATTCGCCAGAGGAAGCAGAGGCGATAGCTACGCATCTTAAACGATCTCTGGAGAACATGGTCATTGCAATATTCAACGAAGCCGACAAAGCCCTTGCTGCAGGTGGCCATGGAGCAGAAGCCGAACCGGAGCCATTGAAGGTCCGCTGGGTCGAGGCTTGCTTCCCTCACACTTCCCCTTCCTGGGAGCTCGAGGTCTGGTGGCGAGGTGACTGGCTTGAGGTCTTGGGATGTGGTGTCATCGACCAGCCACTTCTCAACCGAGCAGAGGTGTCCTCGAGAGTGGGTTGGGCATTTGGCATAGGTCTGGAGAGAATCGCGATGCTTTTGTTTGGCATACCAGACATTCGGCTGTTCTGGAGCAAGGACCAACGATTCTTGTCTCAATTCGATGAGTCGAAGCCCATCAAGCGATACCAGCCATTCAGCAAGTATCCTGCAGCACCGAGAGATGTCGCTTTCTGGCTCCCAAAGGCTGGCCCAGTGATCGTGGACACTCCAGCTTCGGTGTCATCGGCCCCCTCTCCCGCAGGTGGACAGCCCACTCAACCTCCGACATCTGTTGAAGCGCCTGTGTTCCACGAGAATGACTTGATGGAAGTTGTTCGGAACACTGCCGGTGACAGTGTTGAAGATGTTGCTCTGATTGACGACTTCAAGCATCCCAAGACCGGACGACAAAGCTTGTGCTATCGGGTCACCTATCGAAGCTTGGAGAAGACACTCACGAACGAAGAGGCGAACTACCTCCATGAGCAGATACGGGGCGAGCTAGTTAGCAAATTTGGCGTGGAGCTGAGGTAGACGTTCTAGCTATGGTACCGCCTCTGTATACTATTGTACAAAGCACGTCCTGAGTCGCGTCGACTTTGATGCCACGACCGACGGAGCTCTTCACTCCACGTGCTCTACTACGGCATTTCGCAAGGTAGATTGACCATCGATGATGGCTTGTGCTGGCTGTCTTCCACTCCCTAGACTCGACATAAATGCTGCCAGCTCGAAGCCGATATGTTCCGAGAAGTAGTAGAGGTACAGGCCGGGCACATGAATGCTGACCAGGGCCGAGGCTACCCAAGTTCACCTAGTTTTCGTGAGCGTGACGCTGCGGTGTGGGGGAACGGCCGAGCGGGCTACCGTTGACTACACTACCTGGACCTCTACTCTCCTTCGCTCACGAGACTCCATTTCGGCGTTGACTCACGATTGTGTTGTTATTGTTTCCTCTCGCTTCCTCGCCTCAACATTCACGCATTGTCGTCCTTCAGTCTCGTCGCCGGCCGTCCGGCTTCCTATTGCCCAGCATGTCGTGGAAGAAGTCGAGTATGTGACATTGGTTTACAAGTGCTCGAATGACGTGGCTGACATTGCGCGTAGCCCAGTTGATGGAGACCATCAAGCATTACTCAAACTTCCCGGCGACTGGCGTGAGTCTACGGCAGATGGTACAGTTTGGAAGCAATCCGTCCACTGGTACGACAGCTCCGAGTGTTTCCCACACGACAGAATGCTGATGTCGAGTCCTGTATAGGTACCTTGTTCCGAGCGTCCCAATTCCTCTCAGAAGAGCTGCCAATCCGCCTCGCGCATCGAGTACAAGAGCTGAGCGACCTTCCCGATGGACTCAACGAGATGGAGAGCATAAAGCGAGTGCAGGATTGGTATGCACAGTCATTTGAGGTATGACGATACACTGCAGTAGCTGGATAGATGAGCAAGGAGTTGACATTATGGCCAGGAAATCACCACACTCTCGAAGCCGAACCTCAGCACCGAGATCAAGGAACGCCTCTCAAGACCAGCAAAGAGCAACGGCAAGTCACGAATACTCAGTGAGACAACCGCGAATCCTAGTATCAAGCCCGGGCAGTACAAGTCAGACGTCACGAGCTTCAGAAAGAGCGGGAATGGCGAGAACGGAGCATCGAATGGTGCAGCTGCTAAAACACGAGCGGCTGCAGCGCGGCGCTATTTTACCGCAGCAGATGATGGCGATTGGCCTCCGGAGCTGAACGACTACAATACTCGGTTCTCGCAAACTCTGGACAAGATCAAGAGACGGCACGACAGCGTCGTGACAACGATCGCGCAGGGCATTCTGGAATACAAGAGGAAACGGCAACGCATGCAGATTGATAACAACATTCAGGCATTCCTGGATCGATTCTACATGTCGAGAATAGGAATCCGCATGTTAATTGGACAACACATTGCTCTGACGGATCAACGGTCACAAAGCGACCCGAACTATGTTGGAATCATCTGCACCAAGACGAACGTGAAGGAGCTGGCACAAGAGGCGATTGAGAACGCGCGGTTCGTATGCGAGGACCACTACGGTCTTTTCGACGCGCCAAAGGTCAGGCTGGTATGTCCCAACGATCTGAACTTCATGTACGTTCCTGGTCACTTGTCACACATGCTCTTTGAGACGCTCAAGAACAGCTTGAGAGCAGTCGTGGAGAGGCATGGTCAGGAGAAGGAAGAGTTCCCGGTAACAGATGTGATCATCTCGGAAGGGCGGGAAGACATTACCATCAAAATCAGCGACGAGGGCGGCGGTATCCCACGAAGCAGCATTCCCTTGGTATGGACCTACATGTACACGACCGTGGACCAAACACCGAATCTTGACCCGGACTTCAACAAATCCGACTTTAAAGCACCCATGGCCGGTTTCGGCTACGGTCTGCCCATTTCTCGACTCTACGCCCGCTACTTCGGTGGAGACCTGAAGCTCATTTCCATGGAAGGATACGGCACGGATGTATACCTCCACTTGAACCGTCTAAGCTCCAGCTCAGAACCGCTGCAGTGACAACGACCAGTCATGAGGGACGAATGGAAATCGCCGATTGATCACGGCGATGCCTCGGTACCATCGCTCCAGGGATTGGCGCGCGTCGGAAGACAAATCGAGAAAGGAGGGAGTGCTGCAGTAGCAGGAGGCGAGCACGATCGCATTGCGGGCCTGACGATGGCTTCGCGGGCGATGAAATTGAAAGCTGGCTCTAGAAAGGGCTCGACGATGAATTTGGGATACCGCGAAATCAGCGCGAGGAGGCAGGTGGGCGATGCTGAGGGAGTGGTGAACGCACAGTTCAGCGGAGAGACGCCATGGTGGAAGAACGTGGGCATGGAGGAGGGGATGTAAGATTTGACGACATCTTTAGAGGAAGCACATCTGCTCGACGTCTGAGCAGCGTCTTGTCCTGATGGCTGTTGTCTTTAGGACGGCGGAAGCGGTCACTATGCGTACTACCAGTCGCTGGCTTGGATGAACGAAAAATGTACAAAGACACGAGGCCATCACTCAAATAACGTTGGCGACACGAATGCCGGCCATGATTCACAACTCCATTCATTTGTCAGATAAGCGTACGACTAGTGGGAAGACATGCTTGACATGCGCACTGGAACGTTGACCAGAGGTTGTCCGTAGCCGTGCGAGTACTTTGCTAGACACAGCAAATAGACTGCATGTACCACATCAGACACGCCAAACAGGCGTACAGGTCAATCGTCAGACATGCTAGTTTGTCGTACATAGAGGTTGGCACAAATACCATGTTCCATCCAAGATCGTCATCCGTAGGCGCTAAGGTGCAATATTTTCGAGGCTTCAATCCCTCACAGCCTCGGTGAGCTTGACCAACAGTGCCGGCTTCCACCACAACGTGAACTGGGATCAATGTCAGCCATTCAATCCCCATGCCGATATTCCAACACGGTGACTTACCACTTGGCAACGCTCCAGCCAGTCGCTAGACGATGCATCCAACTCCATATCGAACGTCCATATCATCTTGGCGACGATAAGCCGAAGTTCAGCGTAGGCCAGATTCTTGCCCAAGCAATTTCGCGGTCCGAAGCTGAAGGGCTGGTAGGCCGAGCGCTTGTCGTTGGCGTACTTCGGGTCGTCCATCCTATGACTCGTCAGTGAATGTTCCATGTTGATCCTCGGAGCGAAGACGTACCATCTTTCCGGGATGAACTGCTCGGGGTCCTTGAAATTCATCTCAGAATGGTACGCTGCGTACTGAGAGATCGTCGTCGAAGTGCCCCCAGGCAGGTAGTACCCGGACACAACCTCGCCACCCTCGGGAATCTTGCGATTGAATCCAGTCGGGACAGGCGGGAAGAACCGTAAAGCCTCAGAGATGACCGCAGCTAGGTAGGGTGCCTTGCTGACCTCAGCCACGTTGATGTCGTTGTAGTCCTTCCAACGACCACGGACTTCATCCTTGAGCTTCTTTAGGACACCAGGGTTCTGGCACAGAGCATAGGTGGCGCCACTCAACAACGTAGCCGTCGTCTCAGAGCCTGCGTTGATGAAAAGTTGAGCGTTGGAATCAAGTTCCGCTCTGCTCATCTCATAACCCTTCTCGCCGTTGTTGGCCAAGATATGGCTCATGAAGTCTGGGCGTTGAGTTTCTCTATCAATCCGTTTCTGGACCTGTGACGAGACCCAGTTCTGATACTCTACCCGGGCATCGGGTGGCGGTAAGGTCTTTTTGTCCACAAGTAAGCCCATGAAGTGCTTGGCGAGAGGCATTTTCCGGAAGATGTAAGAGAGATGGACGGATTTCAGACCGCTGAGCAGCATTGCGATGTATTTGTGTGTCTCCTTGTTTTGCAGGCAGCCGAATGGTTCTCCGAAGAGCAGGTCGGCAATGATATCGAAGCTATTTCCAATCAGTAATGCTATGCCTTGGACGATGTGTAGACTCGTACGTTGTCCAGTTATACCACTGGGACATATCGACAGGTCCCTTCTCCGAGCGAACGGTGTCCCTGAGTCCATCAACCAGTTGATCGACGTATCTGTTCACCAAAGGTTCTTGCTCGGTCAAAGCTTTCTCGGAGAATGCATTTGACAGCAGTCTTCTTCCTTTCGAATGTTGCTCATCCCCCGCGAGTAATATACTCGGTGATCCGTTCACTGGTGGCGGAAACCACGATGGATCCTATGCCGGGGATTAGTGTTGGTGAATGGAACTGTAGTCGAAAAAGGGCACAACCTTTTGTGTATTGAGATGTCCCTTCAACTTTCCAGTTCTGAATCCGTAAATGTCACCCCAAGCTGTCTCTCCGGATATGAATGAGACCTCATCGGGAGAGATCCGGACGACTTCTCCGTATTGCTTATGCAGATCCATGGTCATTTTGACCGTGGTGCCAGCCAGCATATGACGAATGTATGGAATTCGTGAAATCGCATTGATCCTCGGGCCTGGGATATGCTTAAGAGGGCTGAAGAGAACATGTCGAATCGTGGTCACGATAAAGTATGCGGCGGCCTACGGTAGGCAAGAGTTGTTAGTGTACGTTCTGGAAGTGTGTAGATGTGGTCTGATCACCGATGCAACAAACAGTCCGACGACAGCCAGCGGCTTGCCAGCAAACCTGTCTTGAAGCGAGCCCATCGTGTATACGGCAAGAGAGTGTTCCGAAATATGTGTGGAGTTCTTGTTGACTCACTCCGATGTTTATGGAGGAAAGGACGCGGACAAGACAGTAAAGATGTAGACTGACGACAACGTGTCATGGTACCCTAAATGAATACGACGGCAAGTGTCGGTGTGGTTCCGGAGTGAGTGTGATCAGCGTTGCGCAGCTACCTCCGTAAGCTCCGCCACTTTAAAGTAGAAGGGAGGGTGGACCCTGCTGACTTGACACAACGCACCGAACGCCGCTCGTTGCGCGGATGCTTTCAGCTCATTCGCATATCGCTAGGACATGTAACACATCCGGATCATGCAATGCGGAGTCGCGACCCACGCGGACTGCCCGAGACTGCCAACCAACCAAGGAGGATCTGATCGCACGCCACGAGACCCCAGTCGCGAAGGACCGGCAGCGGTTGACAGGGTTGAGCTTTCGTAGTATGCTGACCGAGACAACGTCCGACAGCAGTCATGATTTCGAGCACCGACAGGCGATGATCACCATCTTTCCAGATTTGTGGTATTCCGTCTGACGCTGGTGTCGAAGCAATGATAGAGGCTGTGGAGAGACTCGACGGAATCCAGGTAGACTTTGGATGTCCCGAGATCTGTACTTGAGCTTCATGAACGAACATTGCGGCCCTCATCCTTCTTGGAGTATTTGCTCCGCACCCTGCAACCATTGGTCAGAGACGCATAGACAACGAAATTGAATAGATTCATGACCTGGCATGGCCCGAGAGACAGTCTCGGATGCTGCAGTCAGCGTCACACCCTTCAAAGACTTACCATGGGTTCTGGTCGATGTTGGAACAGCATCTTGTAATAGACGATTTCTGCAACCTCTACGACGTCCTCTGGAGCATCCGGACCTGTCGGACGTCGCATGACAGCGACCGGCTTGGTAAGTTTCTTAACTTCGCCGGCCATCCGTTGGTGCTTTCCGATGAAAAGAAAGACACGCTTGCCATCCCATTCCGGGCTCTCGCTGTGGTCTGCTGCTGGAAATACGAGACGTCCCAGGCTCAGCGCCTGCGCGGCACCACTTTCCTGCTCCTCGCTAAGAACACTGCCTTGGAGTTCGATGAGAGCGACGCCGACCGGAGTGTGCAGAAGTTGAGGAAGGGGATTTTTCACAGTATTCTCATCATCAGGCTTCGGATGTCGAATCGATATCGTAGGCATATTTGCACTCGCATTCGGCAGCGCGTCTGAATTGTCGTGCTTTGTTGTCGCGGTCGAGGTTGAGAAGCAAGCGCACGCTTCACTCGAGTCGAATACTGTAGTCAAATGTCGATTCGTCGCCCGGGTGTGGACCGTGTGTTAAGGTAGAACTATTTCGGGCCCTGCATGGCGGGGCGATCTGGACACGAGACGAGATGACGCTTGTGAATTTTGAAGACTCACAATCGGCCATTGACTCAGTGTCGACTCCGAACAAAGACTTTCTCATTCACAACCACTTCTTCGGCCACGTCCTCCAAATCACAACTTACCAAAAGAACCCTATCACGACCGGAACCTGCGTCGAATCAGCCCACCATGGAAGGCATCAAAGCTGCCTACGCTCGCGCAAAGAGCGAGGGCAGACCAGCGTTCGTTACATACACCACAGCTGGATACCCATCCATCGAAGAGACACCCGACATTCTCTTGTCTATGGAAGCTGGAGGCTCGGATATCATTGAGCTCGGCACACCCTTCACTGATCCCATCGCCGACGGTCCAACCATTCAAACCGCAAACACCATCGCACTCAAGAACGGAACTTCGACGACTTCATGTCTGGATATTGTAAGAGAAGCACGACGTCGGGGTCTCAAGGCTCCCGTGATCTTCATGGGCTACTACAATCCTCTACTGGCATATGGCGAGGAGCGTATGCTGCAAGATGCCAAGGCGGCCGGTGTCAATGGCTTCATCATGGTCGATCTGCCCCCGGAGGAAGCTGTTCGTTTCAGACAGCATTGCACCAATTACGGCCTCTCATATGTCCCACTGATCGCTCCTGCGACTAGTGAGAAGCGTATGAAGACACTGTGTAGCATTGCGGACTCCATGATCTACGTCGTGTCAAGGATGGGTGTCACTGGTGCTTCTGGAGCAGTGAGTTCAGGGTTGCCAGAGCTGCTGGAAAAGGTACACAAGTATTCTGGCGATGTTGCTGCAGCAGTTGGCTTCGGTGTGAGCACACGCGAGCACTTTGTCGAGGTAGGCAAGGTGGCCGAAGGTGTGGTCATTGGCAGTCAGATTATCAACACCATCAAGAACGCACCCCAAGGGGAGGGCGCGAAGGCGGTGGAGGAGTACTGTCACAGCATCACGACGAGACGGAATGCAAGAGCGTCGCCAAATGGTCAAACAAACGGAACTACCAACGGCCACGGCATCTCGACGGATGCAAACCCCAACGGCGATGGCAGTGGCTGGATTACAAGGAAGAATGCGGAGGCACCGAAGAATATTTCGACGGCAGACCCAACCAAGCAGCCTGACAGTGAGAGCGATCCATCGAATGGCACTGTGCATGTTGATGCTGTCGTCAAAGGTGGCGAAGGTCCTGGTCTAGCAGACCAGCTCGAGGCTCTGAATACCGACGAGAAGGATCCCGAATTGATGCCATCTCGATTCGGACAGTTCGGAGGCCAATACGTACCAGAGTCTCTTATGGACTGTCTCGCACAGCTTGAGCAAGGCTTCCACGATGCGATCAACGATCCGAAGTTCTGGGAAGAATTCAGATCATACTACCCATACATGAGCCGACCATCGTCCCTCCACAAAGCCTCGCGCCTGACAGAGTCTCTCCGCAAAGACAGCAAACAAGGTCTCGGTGCGAACATCTACCTCAAGCGTGAGGATCTCAACCACACCGGCTCCCACAAAATCAACAACGCCATGGGTCAAGTCCTGATCGCTCGCCGCCTCGGAAAGGAAGAAATCATCGCCGAGACCGGCGCGGGCCAACACGGTGTCGCAACAGCCACCGTCTGCGCCCTGTTCGGCATGAAATGCACAATCTACATGGGCGCTGAGGATGTCCGCCGTCAAGCGCTCAACGTCTTCCGCATCAAACTCCTCGGCGCCTCCGTCGTGGCCGTCGAAGCCGGCTCCCGCACACTCCGCGATGCCGTCAACGAAGCCATGCGCAAATGGGTCGAGAAGCTCGACACGACTCACTACATCATCGGCTCCGCCATCGGTCCCCACCCCTTCCCCACCATCGTCCGTACCTTCCAGTCCGTCATCGGCCAGGAGACAAAGCAGCAAATGGCCGAACTCACCGGCCGACTTCCCGATGCTGTCGTAGCCTGCGTAGGAGGTGGCAGCAATGCATCCGGCATGTTCCACCCCTTCTCCGAAGACTCCTCTGTCAAGCTCCTCGGCGTGGAAGCCGGTGGCGATGGCATCGACACAGACCGCCACTCGGCCACTCTCAGCGGCGGCAAGCCAGGTGTACTGCACGGCGTGCGGACGTACATCTTGCAGAGCGACGAGGGCCAAGTCACAGAGACGCACTCCGTGTCCGCTGGTCTCGACTACCCCGGTGTGGGACCCGAGCTCGCCGGCTGGAAAGACAGCGCGAGAGCGAAGTTCATTGCTGCGACAGATGCGGAGGCGTTCATTGGGTTCCGCACGTTGTCGGAGTTGGAGGGTATCATCCCTGCTTTGGAGACAAGTCATGCGATTTTCGGCGCGGTTGAGCTTGCGAAGACGCTGCCCGAAGATCAGAACATTGTGATCTGTCTGTCCGGCAGAGGTGACAAGGATGTGCAGGAGGTGGCGGAGGAGTTGCCGAGGATTGGACCAAAGATTGGCTGGGACTTGAGGTTCTAGAGGAGTGAAGGGCAACGTGGAGTTCACGGAAAATGGGATGGTTTACATGGGTCGATGTCTTGGCTGAATCTGTCTGCTCTGGGTACACTGGGATGGTGATGTCGCTCTTCTGGCGCGTCGCCTCCTTCTCCTTCGCAATGCTCTGCTAATACCGCGAGCAAATCTTTGTATGAAAAGCAAAATTCCACCAAGTCCCCGTGGACGTCGAGGACCCTACCCATCTCACAGTCGCGCATCAAGCTGCCGTAGCCGCCCACTACTGCTCCTTGACACCCTCGAAGATGTACCAAAAATTGTTCTGGTACCAGCAAGCGTGCTCCTCCATGTCTTCAGCACCGACGACCTGCGCCACGGGCACCATTCCTCGCCACTTGTTCTGTTCTGGCCGTACCACGAAATTTGTACCATGGTTGTCTAGCTCTTCGACTTCCACAGAAGCCTCGTATCTCGTGGAGGTCGTGCACAGAGTCAGTGTGACAGAATCCAGAAGATCTTTTGTGATTGGAGCTTCTGCCTCTTCGTCAACGGTGGCCCACAGCGGCGGAGTCCACTCCGAGTTGCCGCCATTGGGACACACCGCGAGGTCAGGTTTGCGATAGTCAGAGCCTCCGACGTAATCATGATAGGTGCCGCGGACCGATGAGTATACGTACTTGCGGCCCAGGGAGGCACAAGCCCGGCAAATGTTGACGTTCCAAAGGAATCTGGGGCCAAGAAAGGAGTCACAAGCGTTGGGACCAACGAACACAACGTGCAGGCGCTTCAAGCCCGGAAGGAGATGCAGGACGTCTTCGAAAAGATGAGTACGGCCGACTGCAAGAGCATTGGCGCCGATGATGTGCAGTAGAAGTTCTTCCCTCTTAAGGAGATCTGTTCTGGCGCATTCCATGGCTGCGACGATGGTCATGGTCATGGATGAGCAGTCTGTTGCCATGCCTGGCGTGATAGAGCCGTCGAGAGGCTCGCTCGTGTCGCACCGAAGGGGCATTTCTTGCCGGAAATCTATCCATCCGCCGTAGGTCTCGAGCGGTTGATATTGGCTGGGGCTCCGAGGACTGGCAGTGGGAAAGCCCGCAATTGCGTAGATCCTCTCTTTCCGACCAATGGCTTGTCTATGGAGCGCCACGTCAGTCATCGAGCGGTACTTCTGGCACAGTTTTTCGGCATGGTCTTTGGAGCACTTGGAGCAGGCTGTCACGAATCTGCACGTTTCGCACGTCTCGAGCGTCGAGCCTTGCTCAAAGAGTTGGAACCTGGTCTGGTGACAGCCGATACAGCAAGGCTGCGCAAGCACAATGCCGACCCAGTCGCTCAGTTGACTCTCCTCGAGACCCATGATAAAGGCCTGCTGATCCTGCGTGTACCCATCTGCCTTGAGACTGTTCCACTTGCGGTTGTCAGTACATCATACGACTGAGCTCAAGTGAGCAAACGCTGCCATCTGTATGGCAGCCTGCGATGTATGAGGGCGAGAGACTCACCGTCGCTTCTTTGTACTCGTCCCAGGTCTTCTCTTGCTTCTCTTCGCGCTTTCGCTTCTCGTTGTTCATTGTCAGCGCCTTGCAAAGTCCTCGATGACGTTGCTTCCAATCTGATTTCTGACATTGCTTCGAGCAATAGTGGATCAGCTGGCAGCCGTTGCAGCGGAGCAATTTGGGCGAGTGTTGCAGGCATTTGAAGCAGAGTTGGCCGCGGATGGCGAGAATGAAGCCGGTAGTCAGGGTGGGTGCCATGGTGCGAGGTTTGCTGCACTTGTGGGTCTTGAGTATTGGTGAGTCGCGTAGTACGTGTCGAAGCGGTCGAGGTGAGGAGAGTAGGAGAAGGAGAAGGAGTGTAGTCGTGGGAGGGAGGATTCGGGAAAAGGAAGTGAAGTGATTTCAGGCTCCCATTGGAAGACGCGTCGCGCCGATCTTGAAGCGAGCTTTGCGCCAGAACAGGAAGGAGCGATTTTGCTTCATATGCGCTCGACCTGATCCTCCTTCTCACCTCACTTCGGGCTCCGTCAACATATAATGCGCACCTGATTGGCAACATGTCACAATACGACGGTGAGGATGCATCATATGATGTTCCGATTTCAAGTTCATTTCAATTTGGTTCTGATTACATCTGATACTGTACAAAGCCGTTGTCACGTCTGAAGTCCATGCTCTTCCCCGTCTCTGTTCCGTGGCACATCCAATGGAAAAAGGACATCTTGTGAACGTCAAAGCAAAAGGTCTCAATCAAAGCAGAGCGTACAATGCAACGCCAAAACCCCAGAACGCCGTTCTACCCAGTTCAGAAACATGGAATCAATGCCCTTTCCTCCGCAGCCCAAGATCCATCTGCTTTCCCCTTTCCCTTTGAGATGTTCAACCGCAAGCCTCTCCCGGCGCACCACACCATCCGACCCTCCGTGTGGCGGTGCCAACGATCATGTTGTCTGGAGCCGGATCTTGTGGAGGTGGTGGTGGAGGCGTGGTGGCCGCTGGTGGTGGAGGTGGAGGAGTCTCGCTGGTAGTGGTCGTCGTTGATGTAGAAGTAGGGGTGATTGAGGTCGAGGTGCTTGTTGCGGCGGCAGTGGTAGGAGAAGAGGTCGTCGGTGCGATCATCGGGATCTCCACGGAAGTTGGCGTCGTGAACGGCAGCGCCGAAACACTCGCTTCGCTGCTGGTGACCACAACCATCGCCGTCGAAGTCAACGTCACAACGGCCATTGCCGTGCTGATCGTTGGCTGAGTTGTCGGCGTAACCACCACAATCTTCGTCGAAGTGCTAGGCGCAGTCGCAGAGAGGTAGACTGTAGTGGTGTACGGATGCCAGGTGACAGTCGTTCCCTCGGAGCGGATCTGCACGTTGCTTGTCTGGTTCGTACCGTTAGTCCAACTGCGCTTGTGCCATTGCATGACTTGAGGGAAGGTGTCAAGAGGGAGGTAGGGGCGTAGTACTTTGGGTCTGCAGTCGGTTTTGGATTCGAGACCGAGAGCGAGGCCTGTACCTGCTGCGAGGACGAGGAGGACGAAGGCCAGGACGAAGAGGCCCTTGAGGATGGGGCGTCGATGGTCGGGGTTGATTCTGAACGAGGCCGATGTCTCAGACGTGTTGCTGAGAGGCCCGGGCTCGGCAAAATCGCGGAGGTTGCTGTTGAGGTACTCCTCGTAGGTGGGGAGGAAGGCACCGTTGCTGGAGTCGTACGCAGGGTGAGGTGGTTGAGGGGAGAAGTTGGTGACGCTGGCACCCTTCTCGAGGTCAGAGGTCGTCATTTTGACGGTTGACCGGTTGATGAGAGTTCTTTTGGAAGTTTCTTTGCCTGTTTGAATGTGGAAGAGCGTTTGTTGACTGTGGGAGATGTATTGGGTTGATGGTAGTTGGAAAAGGGTTGGGGGGATTAGAGGAGCAGAGAGAATGAAAGTGCGGTACTTATTGGGCCAGCCATTCTGTGTCGGCTCATTGACAAAAGCGTTGTGAATAGTGATGTGTTTTGTGTCAATGGAATGACTTTATTGTCGATTTAGACGCTCAGGAATGGGCAAGTGAATGTTGGGGATCGAGGTCCCAAATGTATGAGGGGAGCATAGAAGCATAGTACACCCCCGGCGCAGATATCCTCACTGCGTCACTGCGTGCAATATTGTCTTCAGTAAGAGATAGAGGATGTGGATAGGTAATTGACTAAAAGGTGTAGGTGGGACAAGGAATATCGCCGAGCTAGCTCTCCGTGCTCCGTTTAGTCTGCACCGCTAAGCTTCGTAGTCTAAACAAAGCACTACGTTTGCTTAAGTATGTAGGCCGAAGGACTTCCTATAATAGTCTACAAAACCCGTAGAAATATAGACTTCTTTTCTAGGGAGAGACCCCCTAGGACCCCCCTTTGCCTGCCGGCGGCCGTCGCCTTTAAAAGACATAGCGGAGTTACGTATAACACGGTTACGTGTAGGACGGCACGTAACAGGACATTTTCAACTTTGGCTAACAGCTAATTATTCTAATTGGGGGCCAAAATCCAGTAGACTATTATAGGGCCTTCGGCCTAATAAAAGACTCGAAGACAAGATGACTTGGTATGCTTGGCAGATGACTAAGCACTCGCGGATTAGACCCTTCCATTTCCACGGGCTACGATACCCGAGCGCGTGAGGCATGATTCCCTGCCCGCAGCGGCGAGCGCATCGAGCATTGGCCGCCGGAGGTTGTAATGCGAAGTTGTGAAGTACGCCCTTACTTCGAGTGTGCTTTCTGTGCTCCCCCGATACATTTGGATCGCGATCAGACGAGATATGGAAGCGCGGCTTGGCCATTCGAGGAACTGTCGATTCTTGCTGGAAGCGAGCGTCGATTGAGTTGTCGGCGTAAGCACTACTGCCTCCCGTATGCAGTCCACAGTCTGCGCTTCATCATGCTCGTCGGGCACTGACGGCAGATATTCAGAACTTCCACAATCCAATAGCCGGGCGTTATTGATGTGATCACCACACATCAGACGGACACGGACGGAAGCAGTCAAGGTTGGGCCATGCAGGACAGTGCGAATCGCCGGACTCGTAACTTGTCCTTGTCCTTTGTTTGGATGTGGACCAGTATAAACGTGGTGATCGCTGATCGGCCACCAGGCCTGGCCGGCAGCTGTCCACGCATCGCGCACGAAGGGCACTGCGATGGTGAGACCGATTCCCAAGACAGTGAGGTGATGACGTCGCACCAGACCTTGACGGCGTTCGTTCAAGGATGGACCATACCTACAGTACATCTGGAGGCAGTGTCGATCGAGCTGTCAGCCTGCGTCACCGAGAAGTTGAGACGATTGGCACATATAAAAACCTCCCACCAGACCCCATCTTGGACTGCATTCTACTCCACCTGAAACGCCATCTTCGTCTTCAGATCTCCAATCACACATTCGAAATCTCCAAGGCCATCGTCAACTCTATCATCGAAGGAATCTTCGGCCACCTCTCCGACCGCAAGCTCCCACCCGGCCCTTGTTGGGTATCCTTGGACCGCACCTGAGACGCCCATTTTGTCTTCAGATCTCCAACTGGCAACCACACGTTCGAACTCTTCCCAAGTCCATTATCATCTTCATTATCGAACCAATCTTCGGCCATCTTCCCGACCGCAATTTTCGATTACACCTTCGACAGCATCATGAAATTCTTCACAACTGCTATCATCTTCGCGACAGCTGCAATGGCACAGGACACAACCGACGAGTACGACATGGTGTCAAGTTGTCCTTACACTGCTGGTACTGCCAGGTACTGGGTATACGGTACGTGATCCCACGTTGGCGCATAAGTACCTATTGCGTTTGCAGTACTCATGTCCGCCATTTAGGTAAACGCGATTGCGTAATCCTCAAAATGAAAGTTTCAGGCACGATTCAGGCCCAGCCTTTCAAATGTAAGTGCATCGCCTTCTTTTGAACATTTCCTCGGGACATATCTAACCGTCGCTCGACAGCTTTCTGCTGCGTGTACGACATCCACGGAGACAACATATGCGTATACTCTGATACAGAGTTTGAGGATATCGAGACCAAGGGAGCTTGCCTCAGCGGATTGCAGGCCGATTGTGCCCACGTGGAATACCATCCGGACATCGGTCTTCGCAGCGACAGCCCCAGCGTCAGATTTTGCTAGCTATAGGGTCTTATAGAGCTGTGGTCGAACAATGTGGAGCCGAGCGGTTGCGGCCGATGTTGATGCCTTGTGGCCTTACATTCACACAAAGTCGTTGTACCGCCTGAGAGGCTGAGACAACGATCAGCAACAAAGACCCGTTGCTTTTGCTGCAATCGAGGTCTCAGTGGACAAGGTCACTCTGAGAATCTCGGACAGCAAATGCGATCTCTCTCACCCCTCACGCGGTGATGTTGTCTTCTATTTTGATTCGGGACGTCGGCTTGGTAGAACTATGGAAGGTACTCAAGTTTTGGCTCGCGTGAGGTGAGGTGGGGAAAAGGTCAACAGTCATCATCAACAGCTCGTCTCCATGGACCGGATGAGCAAGCTGACCACCAACATCTCAACACGCCACGCCGCTCCTCCCGAGCTGAAGAGAAGAGGCGCAGTCTGCGATGATTCGCAGGCGCATCTTCTTGCTCGTGTCAACCGCGTGGAGTCGTGCGATGACAAGGTTCTCTCATTAGTCCAGGAGGGTTGATGAGCACCCCTGCCTGTGCCTTGGACGAAACACACTCGAATTGCTATTATTACTGGCTCGCAAAGAAAGAGGCAAGTGGCGGCGAAAACGTCCATATCGCGCGATACATGTCCTAGTCAGTCTTCGGCCTGCATAACTGGTCATTATCAATATTTTGCTTTATTCAATGTGCACGCCGTGAAGCTCAAGTGACTTATGCCATACCGAAGCGCGTCGAGCTAGAGTTCACAATGGCAGCAGCCAGCGTCACTACTGGTCTTACCGATACCACAAATGATACTCCGACCATCTCCATAACTTCCGACCACTCGCATTCCTCTCCACCAACCTCACCACCTCCTGAACTCCGAAATCACGCCCCAGGAATTCCTGATAGACGACGCTCTCTCCGGCCCAAGCCAACCCGTTCGCGAGCTGGGCGGGAGAGGAAATCCGGCGAGAGAAGGCGGAGCTCAGGCATAGCCGTCTCTCTGGCCGACATGGCCTCTGAGATGCGCGCAAAGGACGGCGCGTCCTCTGATGACGATGAGAAGGCTGTACGCGAAGCCGTTCCGGAGAACAAAGCCGATGGTGGATTATTGACGTCTTCACAGGACACCTTCGAGGACGCCGCCGAGTCCACCCCGAGGCCTTCCACCACCGCCGAGTCTCCTGGTGCCTCCCCCCACACTGAACCGACCGAGAAAGATGTGGACCCTATGAAGAATGAAGCAGAGTTGAAACCGCTTCAGGAGATGGACCCTGCGCAGAGCATTGTACAAGAACCTCAACAAAGCTCCGGCCAGTCCTCTCCTACGACACAGACCGCAAATGGCGGAGCCGGGGCAACCACTACGCCATTCCCACCCCCGCCCTCCACTGCTGAGAGGAAGTTGTCAATGGAGAAGCGAACCACTGGTGACTCGACAACGGCTGCACCTCCAGCTCGAGGAGAGAACCTCGCGCGCAAGGCGTCGAGTGGGTTCGGAGCATTGTTCGGCCGGATGAACAGTATTAGGAGGCCGGCCCGGTCACCCCCCTCTGGTCCGAAGAACAACGAGAACTTCAGTCTCGAGCGACGGAACACAGCAACATCAATGGCATCTGTCGATATGAAGCCGAGTTTGCAGGATCAGTTCTCGCAGCTACGTCGACGGGAAGAGTTCGGAGCGGCAGAGACAAATGGCAGTGCGTTGCAGGAGGAGGACGAGGATGAAGGTGCCGAGACAAAGCGACCCCAGAGCCCTACAAAGCATGAAAGTGAGACGCGACCAAACAGAGCAGTGTCAGATCCAAAGCTGCCGCCAGGGACGGCTTCGGGCATGACTGCTGGGCCGGCATTGGAGCCACACGAAGTCAACTGGGATTTATGGCAACAGGTTGTGTACGAAGGTCCCACTGCTGTGGCCAGGACAAGCGGCGAGGAGCTCAAGCAAGCCATCAAGAATGGGATTCCGCCAGCGATTCGAGGTGTCGTATGGCAGGTGTTGGCCGGAAGTAAGAACGAGGAGCTTGAGAATGTCTACCGCACGTTGAAAGCTAGAGGCTCAACGCCGGAAAAGTCCAAACACGCTCGTTCTGGCTCGAATGTGACAACAAATGGACGAAGCTCTCCCACGAAGAGCACGAGGGTGACTTCCGATGCCTCCAGCGACCACTCCGATCGGTCAGACGCAAAGTCAGGTATCGCAAGTCCCACATCGCCAGCCGAGACAAACGCAGCGGAGCTTCAGGCCAAATTGCTCGAAGAAAAGAAGAAACGAGAAACAGCAACATTACAGAAGCTTGAGAAAGCTATAAAGCGTGATATGGGGTCCAGAACATCTTACAGCAAATACACACAATCGGCAGGACTTCAAGACGGACTTTTCGGCGTGTGCAAAGCCTACGCTCTTTTCGACGAAGGCGTAGGATACGCGCAAGGAATCAACTTCATTACTATGCCTCTGCTATTCAACATGAGCGAAGAGGAAACCTTCACCCTCCTCGTCCGCCTCATGAGCAATTTCGACCTCCGCAGCCTCTTCACCGCCGATATGCCCGGCCTTCACCTCCGCCTCTACCAATTCGAGCGTCTTCTCGAAGACTTTGAACCAGCAATCTACTGCCATCTCCGCCGTCGTCAAGTCACGCCACACCTATACGCCACCCAGTGGTTCCTCACTCTATTTGCCTATCGCTTCCCGCTCCAACTTGTCCTCCGCATCTACGACCTCATCTTCTCCGAAGGCCTTTCCGCCATTCTCAAATTCGGCATTGTCCTCATGCAACGCAATCGCACCGCCCTGCTCGAAATGAAAGACATGTCTCAACTCACCAATTTCCTCAAAGACCGCCTCTTCGACGTCTACATCGACAAATCGCCCTCCGCCTCCTCCCTCCTCGATTCCGGCTTCTTCGGCTCCGTCTCCGGCGGCGCCGACAAGGAAGTCTACCGCGCCGATGACATCGTTCGCGATGCGTGCAGCATTGCCATCGACGACGCTCTCCTCGCAACCTACACCGCCGAATGGGAGGCAACACAGAAAACCGAACGCGCCCGCGAACTTGAACTCGAAACTCTCCGCACCACTAACGCGAGTTTGACTGCCCAAGTCAAAATCCTCGAAGAGCGCAGTATACAACACGACACCGAACACGTCACCATCGCTCAGGACATCGTGCGCATCAAAGTCGAGAACGATGCTCTCCAGGATGCGAAGGAGGCATTGGAGTTCCGGGTCGAGGAGTTGCAGAAAGTGGTTGACCGGCAACCGGCAGAGGTGGAGGCGAAGCTGAAGGATGAGATGGAGAGGATCATGGCGCGGAACATTGAAGTGCAGAACGAGAATCGTGCCCTCAGAGAGGAGATGGACGAGACGGAGATGGAATTGGTGAACGTCAAGATGGGGTTTGCACAGGTGAGTCTTGTCCGCGAGGCCTTTTGCAAACAATATTTGCTGACTTGTGGCGATTTCGTAGCTGCAAGCGGACCACGATTCGCTGAAGCAGAAGTGGCAGAGTGTGCAAGCTATGCTGAACGGCAAGTGAGCGGACTGACAGGTGTCGACGGGTCATTCCACGACACGTACCGAGGGGGGGCATTTATCGTCGAAACGGGAGCCAAATTTTCCTTTTCGAACCAGCCTACTCAGCGAGGTGATACGGTCTGATAGGATTTCTGATCGGACCACGCACGGCAGAGCTGAAAAGGCTATGGCTGGGAACTTGCCACTGGACACCGGCAAAATCAAAGGCACAAGACGCATAGCTTCACTAATTGCTTTGGCGATTTTGCATGCATGTTCGCGAGCAATTGGGAAACGGGAAAGCATTCATTGGGAGGAGAGGAGGCGCTTTGTCACCTTGGACGACGGGAAGAGCCTGTGAGCCGTCACACTCAAGACGAGACTCTTGGATCTTACCTAGATGGATTGATGGCATGGATGCGGAGACGAGCTAGATCCTTGCGGGTAGACACTCTCGACCGTCCGCTTGCCTGTTTGTATAGAGCACGAGGCATCGTGACCGATGATGGATTGAGGATATCGATAGCATATTCACATTGGGAACCTCTGGAACAGTGCTTTCATTCCTTCTTCTCCTCCTCGAGTTGTTTCCAATCGGGTTGCTACTCTCTCTCTCTATCCACTCAACTGGCATCTCGCCACTTCTCTTCGTTAAAGTCATCTTCGCCAAGCCCGGCGTTCATGTTTGACCATCCCATATGCCTTTCTGGTTTTTCCAAGAGCTCCCTCCGTCGCCTCCTGTGGCCGTTAATTTTCCCGCCCCTCCTGTTCCAATTCCATCAAGCCAACAGCCTCCTATCGTTCCACTCTAGACAAAGTCATGCCATCCAACAAAACTATCAGCTCTCTTCTCGCCGTCCCTCCTCCCCATAATCTCTCACCCCGCCCCGACCAACCCAACCCTCTTCCCAGCTTTCATCCCCACCCACCCTCTGCGATCGCGTCCCGTCCTACCCCGTCCCAACCAATTATACTTCAACTTCGCCGTCAGTCGCTCCACGTTCGCCTGCGCTACATCTCCAGTCCTACACGACGCGAGAACATAAAGACATTGCAACATCCTCGCAACGGTATCTGTGACTTTGGCGGGGTCCTTGGGTCCGGAAGCAGAGGAGGCGGTGCCGGGAAAGGCGCCGCCGACGGAAGGCGTGAATGAGCCTGGGCCACCGGGGAGGCCGGGGGAGTGGAGGTGTGGTAGCGATGTGCCGAAACTGCCGGCGGAAGTGTTGGATGTCGCGCGACTGCGGTTCGCGAGAGCGGAGTTGCCTCCTCCGCCGGAAGAGGAGCTCGCGGCGTCGAGCAGGGTTGAACCTTGTGAGTTGAAACTGCTGAGGCGAGGGGAGAGCGAGCCAGCGGTACCCGGGCGGTCAGCGCCGGGTGCGGTGGGGTCACTGCGTGCGTGATCGCGCGGTCGGGCTGGGTCGGGACTGACATTGGCGTTGATGCTGTCGAGGGAGAGGCGTGAGAAGATGTTGAGCAAGGTCTCGTGTTTAGGGATGATGACCGTGTCGCGGAACGCGATGAGGGTAATGCGGCGGATCTCGAGCTCGTCAGTCTGGTGTGGGATGGTTCTGTGGCCTTCTGCGGACTCTGGGCGTTCATCGAGTTTTAGCGCCTCGGGAATTGCGCCCCAGAATTCTTGCGCTTCTCGCGCGGTCATCAGGGGCCCGCGGCCTTTGAACTCGAGTTCGAGGGGGAGGAAGACGGCTTGGAGGAAGGGCAGGATGGCGCCGTAGACTCCGATCCACATTTCGACGAGATTTGTGACGAGGCGATCATCGGGGATGCCTCGTAGTGTCTGCGCGAGGGAACTGAAGCCTGTTTGTAGGAGTTCCCTAACATCCTCCACCAGCACTATGGGCGACCTGCGCTGGACGCATCGACGGATGTGTACACTGACCAGAGCGTTGAAGTCTTCTATTGGCGTTCGGAGATTTTCGCCGGAGAATAAATTCAATAAGCGGGCTTTCAGTAATGGCCAGGCATCATCAGGTCCGATTCCTGGCAAACCCATCTGCGCACCGATGTTGCTGAATGCTTGCGCGGTGACTGGGAGCGGTGTATCGGAAGCCGTAGGCATAGAGAACAGAGATGCGCTTCCCGTTGGCGGACCGGTCATACTCGTCTCGAAACTACTCGGACCAAGGTATTGATCTGCAGTCGTAGCAGATCCATTAGAAATGATAGGCGTCAGTTCGAGTTTCGCTGCCGCCGCCGCAGCCTTCTCTTCCTTCTTCTTCTCTCGCAGCGCCCGTCCACCATGTCTCAAATCGAACCCTGACATGGACTTTGCAAAGGCGCTGGGTCCGGGAGAATCCGGTGTGAACGAATACAATGGCTGCGGTTTGTCCGGATTCGTCGCCTGCGAATTTGAATGTGCTGAAGAAAGAGGAAGCTGGGTGGGCTCATCCTTCAGCTTGTTCTTCTGCCGCGACAGAAAATGATGCCGCTTCTCTCGATCCTTCTCCGCCGCGGTTGGCACCAACGTCGACGTTGATACATTCGCGGATGAGTATATCGAATTGGCAGATGATCCGGGATCGACCAGACTCGTCGTCGAAGCACTAGCAAAACCACCTCGCAAAAACGCTGCTGGTACAGGGCCCTTTCCAGGAGATGGAAATCCAGTGCTTCTCGGATCCCTCTCCTTCGAAAGCACAATGTTCTTCGGCTTGAAAAGTTTCATCTTCGAACTTTTCGACTTGACCTCCTTATCCGCCGGTAATACCGGAGAGAGGCCACCCGTCGAAGGCGGCGGAAGACCAGGTGAAGGCAGCGGACTCCTCACGGGTGGGAATGCAACATTCGCTGCTGTCGTGGCCGCGAGTCGACCACCTCCTACCGTTCCGTTACTGTAGGGCAGCCCATTCTGAGTCAACTGCGGACTTGCATTGTCACTCGGTCGACGGCTTCCTGGCTGGACGGTGTTGATGGGCACGAGACCGGGGTGCGAGCGCTTCCGTTCCTGGAGCATGGGCGGCGAAATATGATGCATGGCTGCTTGTGCGGCGATGGTGGACGCATTCGGAACATTGTTGTTGGCAGAAGCTAATGAAGGCTCGAAGAATCCTTGACTGTGCTGACGCGCCCGATGGCCCCATTGTTGCTGCGCGAGGTTCGGCGAAACGTTAACACCATCGGTCGAGGTTCGGCTGACATGTCGCGGATGACCTTGGAGTGTGGTCGTACTTTGAGATGGAGAGGGACCTCCCGCGGTGGATGGTCTCGTCGGAGGTTGAAGCTGTTGCATATAAGGCGATCGTTTAAAGGATGGCGGTGGCATCGGAGGTGGGGATTCCAAGGAGGCAAGGGATGCGCTCGAATCACTGCGCAACGACACTTGGGAGATTGATGGTTGGGAGCGGTTCCCCGACGGCGAGCGCGGCCGGGGTGGCGGACGTAGAGGAAGATTGTTGTTCATGATGCTCGTGATGTCAATGCTGGACAAAGTCGGTGATCCGGAGGAGCCGGCATGGCGCGTGGAGCTGGAAGCAACGGTGAAGGACGATATTATGCTGGACTGCCGGTAGGATGGTGATTTCAGACTGCGCGTCAGATGAAGAGCCAAGATGGATGTAATATTCTAGAGTGAGAGAGGAGGCGTGGTCGATGCAGCGCCGCCCCACGTAAAGGAAGGCTAAGAGTGCTTTACTAGAACTAACCCTCTCTGTGGCTGGAATATTTTTTAGTGATCTGATTGGCCATCACCGACTTCGCGCTAAGACATGTCCGCTTTCACGGAATGCAAAGTTCCTCTCTGTACTGGGACGACTGTCAGAAGACTTTTTTGAAAAGAAACCTGCGCACGGCGTTCGATTCTCACGCAGGCTCTTGTTGTCACTGGTTGGAAGAGGATGAAGGCATGAAAACGGAGCACCACGATTGAGGAGAAGAGACAGATTATATTTGCCCAGGACTCAGCTTCGTGCCAGCTGTCGAACCCTCACGCTCTCTCCTCCGTGCTTGATCAAAGGAGCGTATTGACGGTCAGGTTTCTACATCAGCCCCGTATAAGGGAAATCCCGACCATCCTCCACCAAAATTACTCCCAAAGCATGATGCCACAAAGAACTCTGCAGGTCGAGCTCTCGGATTTTCCACCTCCGTAGAGGCTTCAGAATCAACCCCATATCCTGAGGGACAGGGATGGGCCAAATACTAAATACAGTAAGCTGAATCAATCAGACAATGTCGCTTCCTTGGGAAGCAAGGCGGACAAAAGTTGAGATTCAAGCAAGAAAGAAAACCGCACAACAGACGCATCTGCATTCGATGTCACCTCATCCAAGGAAAGAGCGTACTCGCGACCACGCCTCCGTGGAGAGTGGAAGGAGACCTCAAGATTTCCCGAAGCAAAAGAGGAGAGGCGACGACGCTCGTTATCAGAAAAAGTGAACACAGGAGGACCTGTTCTCTCAGCGACAAAGAAGAGTTCCTCAACTCGTCCAGCTGAAAAGGCATGGACAGGGGATCTCTTCCGGCGATAAGAATTATCCAGCGGTTCGACGATTTATACGTAGAGCGGACATACCCCAGAAGCTCCCTCTCACGAAGATCGGAAAAGCGACTGTTGCCGTGTGACTAGGTTGTTCAACACGACAATACATGTCCGGCGCGTGCATACGCGGTTGGATATCCAGGAATAACGCAAGGTTCGTATGGTGGTGCTTCGATTCGATGTTCGAAGTTGTGGAATGGATGGTGGTAGAGGAGGGAGAGGGGCTCGGTTGATTGGTGGTCGGTGGTGCGGGTTCGGGGAGTCGACGTTGATGTTAGAAGGTCTTGAGGGTGGTATTGGGGCGGGAGCGGGGGTGGAGGCTGCATCTTGAAAGGTGGACTTGCTTCAAGGCGACGATTCGAGTACCAGCCCTCATGCCCGTGTCCCGTCCCCGGTTCCATCGACCTCATTCCCTTCTTCGCGACCACGCGCTGCCCGGACCAGGACCACGCGAGTCAGCGACCAGCTTTCCTCCTCTACACGTCTCCGCCTCCTCCTCTCATTTCAAACAAAATCGAGTCGAATCGGTATCCACCTTCGTAAAACTTCGTTCCGTGATCCAGGTGCGTCACCGCAGAGGCGCGGGATGAATAGGGTGACGAGGGCGACTAACCAGTGCAACAAAATGGCGAGCGACCTTCTTTGAAAATTCCGGCGAAGAGGTGTGGTGGTGGAACGCACACAATTTCAAGCCTCAAATAATTTCTCTCTCAACTCAGACCAGATGCGACGGAGAGCTGCATGCCGGGTTTCGAGGTTCGTCCAAGTTGGATTCAGCGGATCAAAGCATGTCAATCCGACCAATGTGGCGGACTGCATGATGTCCGGTTCTTCGGTATGGGTATCCTGAAAGCTCTCGACGAAGTCTCTCCGGATCGTGGCGGGAGAGGAATGGGAAGGCGGTTTCGGCAACGCTGCAATTTAAAACGACATCATCGAGAAGGTCTGGATCCTTCCCTCTGATGAGTCTCTCAAATAATGAGCAGGCCACGAAGAGCACAACTCAGAAAATCCTCACAAACGAAAAACACATTTTGCGCGAAATACCATACGCGGAGGTATGCATGATGCGCCTGTTCCGGCCCACCTCGCGCAAAGACGCAGCAGAAGCGGGCACTGGAACAGCGACCTGCTCCAGACTAACAAAGTCTGAGCAGTATTTAAAGACTCACTTCACAGTCGCCGACAGCCCAGAGACCGCATGATCCCACGTTTCGACACAGAACGCCACCCGACCGGGCGACGGGTGGAACGGAAAGGTCAGGGTTGTGGGACTGAACGACAAGCTCATGACTGCTGTCATTCAGCGGCCGGGGTCGGCGAATGGATCATTTCGTGATGGACGATCACTTCGGGATTGGACATCGTTCGTACTGAGGAACGGGTCGACAGTAGGCGGTGAGGATAGGTTGTCGTCAAGAGGGTAACTTCCAACGGCACCGTGCGAAGACGCGCGGATGTGAGTTGGCCGGCGGATGGCGGTGTCGACGACCTGACCATTGACGTTGCCGAGCTTTTCGTTGTTGGTCATGCGTGGGCTAAATCCTGTGCCCATGACTGGGGAGGTGGCGCTGTTGATCTCGAAGATGGGCAGCGGAGCGGGCGTGATCGTGTACGATTGTCCGTTGTACTTATCGCCAGCATTGTCGCCGAGCGAGGGAACGGTGGCCGATCGCTTGTGAGTGGACGCCTGCCCATAGCTCGGAAACTTGTTAAGTTCGTAGTTGTCCATGGATGGAGAGCTGAGATTGGTCGGCGTTTTGCCTTGATACACTCCATCGTCGCCGCCCTTCCAAAGGAGGAACAGCGCCCTGCCTATCCCGATGAGCGCGACGATGACCCAGATAAGGACGACGCAAGCAGATATGATGGCTTCTTGTCGGATCGACGAAGCCAGCATACGGACAACATGATCTGCGGCGTCGCTCACCGCATCGGCGGCCGCACCATCAGGTCCGGTGGCCAGAATATCGGTCGATGAGCCGGAGACTTTGTTCAGCGTGCCGAGAGAGAACGTATCGTTGGGAAGAAGGGGCATGTCAATGTGAGCATTGTTACTGACCCACGTCAAGCCTTTCTCGATGCCTTGAATCTTCAGGAGCACCAAGCAGTTGAGCACTTCCAAGATGGGACTGTACAACACCGTGCCTCCAAATGTCTTGTTGAGCACTGTCATCATCTCATCGACGAAGACATTCAGGGTGTTGTTGACTGCACCGGTTGTAGTGTTGACCCATCCGAAGACATCGTCGTTGATTTTAGTGTTTGTTTCGTTGATGATCTTGTTCGTCCCGACAGCCCATTGCTCACTGGCGTTCTGGAGTGAGGCAACGACTTTGTCCGTAAATCCGACGATTTGACTTTCCAGCTTCGGAACCTCCTTCTCAAGCGATTTGAGGAGGGTGTATTGGCAGAGGCAAGCCAGAAGGCCCGCGATACCTAGCGAGAGCACGAAAAGGGCCGGCACAGTAGTAGCGTACGCCACGCTCCAACGCACCAAAGCGCGACGGCGAGATGAAGAGAACTTCTTGGCCAACCAGAGACCAGCGTCGGACGTGTACGGCCTGGACACGATATATACCGCATCCATCGAGTCGTACGCATCATTCTTGACCAGATGTGCTCTCTCCTTCATCTTCCGCCAACGTTGGATTTCGCGATATGCCATGGGCACCATCGCGGCGACAGCCAGTGCGATGATCACGCCGAAGAAGATCCGCTTTGCCATGCGCTCGATGTCCACCAGTCCGTCGAAGAAGTCGTTGATGCCGTCGTTGTCCGAGCAAAAGGTTAGTCGCTCTTTGGCCGGCACAGGAAACATCGAGCTGTTCATAGTGTATCTTGGCAAGCTCTCGTTCAACAATTTCTTCACCTGCTCAAAAGGAAGTCGTATGGCGAAGTTGGTCAGGTTGTGGACTTCGGCAAAAGTCGGGATGGAGTTGTTGAGCTTTTCGAGCCCTTGGTCATAGTCGTCCGGCAGCTGAATATTTTCGAGAGTTCTAATCTCGTCGGAGAAATCGACCTTGGGCGGCTTCGGGTCCTTACCCGTGAAGAGGCTGCCCAAGTTGTTGATGTCTTTCATGAAACCATTGACGGCATCTTGCAACCCCTTCGCCGCGTCGCCAAGGCCGTCTCCCACGCCCTTGACGGTAGAATTGAGTGCATCGCCCACAGTCTCTGCTACTTCCACCGCAACATGCAGACTGCCGCTCACAGCAAGTGTGATCAGGCAAACGTAGGTTGAAGTCAAAAGGTTGATGATGAAGAGTACTATCTCCTCGACACCAGTGATGGTGAGGATGAGCATCTGCATCAGACCATTGATGGCTTTCTCGATGCCTTGAGCGCTGAGTTGGTTGACGCCTTGGCTCATGTAGTGTGGCATACTTGCCATGGCGGAGCCCACATTCTCGACAGAAGTGCAGGCACTCAGCGCTTGTTTTCGGGCAGTGTGCAGGTTGTCATCGATGGTGGCGATGGCGAAGATGGTTCGGATCAGTACGAGTAAGAGAAGGATGGTCCAACGATTGATCCAGGTCTGTGAGAGTCTAGCTCCAAGACCGAGATAAGGAGTCAGGTAAGGTTCGTTCAGTGAGGTCGGTCGTGAGGCGGCCTGCGCAGCGTAGTAGTCGCGCGACTCATGTCCGCCAGCGGAATGAGATGGTGGCGCAGGATTTGGCGATTGCTGTCGATTCTCCGAGGAGCCCATCGTGTCGAGTGGTGGATGAATGTCGCGGATGCCTATGTTAAGGGAAACGTTTAGCGACTGTGTCGGGTGGTGAAGGCGGGATGGTCTCTGTTTGTGCGACAGTGGAGAAGCGAGATTTGATGCGCAACCTGCATTATCGCATGGGTGAATGTTGTGTGCGAGCAAACGGTGCAAATCCACAACTGAAGTGCATTGTGTCGTTCGGAAAGTCACCGGGCACAAGAAGCAAAGGTCGAGACACCGGCGTGGTTGCAACACGGACAATGAGAACGAGGATCACAAAGCGACAATAAAGAAAATATCCCCACGTACCACATGGTCTCCGCAGAATGAAAGGTCATGCTTTCATCGTTCATCGAGGATCCAGTCGAATCTTCATGGTCTGAAACGGGCATGCGGCTTCAAAGGGCGTTTCAAATCCAACCACTCGTTGTCGCTCCCAAGGAGGGAATCGCGGCATGGGCCGTACCTCGTCGTGTTCATGCAGGCAATTGCGGCGCTTAGGGAGGATTGGGTGTCGGCGGGTGGGCGAAGCGGTCGCCAGTCGACTCACCTCCCACGAGGCCATGCCGAACGCGAGGCTGCCGAATGAGGCCGATCTGAAGGGACCTGGAGACAGGTGGAGGGTATTGTCGTCAGGAGTCGGCGCTCATCCGGGCCATCCCAGCGGCGGATGGCGGTGGTTATCGGCATGGTTGTCGTCGCATCCGTCGCTGGGACCAGACCTCGATGGGCGCACTCCCCTCACTCGACGCGGAGGAGCGATCGAGGAGAGCGCGCCCGGGTGTGATGGAAACATTGCAGAGGGAAAAGGCTCTCTTGAAGACGTAAGAGAGAGAGAGGTGTGGCGCGCTAGGGCTGGGAGGCAACAACCTGGCAGAATCCCGGTTGAATCCCTGTCGTGGCGGTGTCTTGACCTCACCTCTGTCGTAGAAGGTAAGGTAAGGGTGAATTGAACGAGACTTGCCGTGCTACTCCTTCCACGTGTATGTCGTCGTCGTTCTGACTTCCGAGACGAGAAGCCCGTCTTCGCAAGCGTGCCTTCATGTTGCGCCACTTTATCGCGCTCTTCGATAGAGTTCAGGGCTAAGATCGTGAGGAATGTTCTTCCAACTGCATCCGTCTTCTCTCAATCCATCACAGTCTGTCTCGGAGTTATCATCATTCATCGAGGCAACACCGACATCGCACTCAGACTTTGAACATCCCATTCGGGACGCCAGATGAAGTGGGCGATCTTCTTCGCCACCACCAAGAAGCACTGCTCAGCAACAGTATCTCTGCTGGCGTTCCACGACACAATGCTCGCAATGGCTCGCTCTCAATTCACTCGCATTATCTTCGAACGATCTCCACAGGACTGTGTTGGGACGTCATCTTCCCTCCCGTTCGGATCACATGTGTATTGTCCCTCGAACATGTGCTTCGCAATTCACTCGGTATCGTGTGGCATCATTCCTATTGTGCCTGGCCCGCCGATAACCTCATTCATCCGCACTGCCACCTTCGGTTCATTCTCAATTGTATGCTTTCTCTCCGCATGAACTTCCGGACCTCACAATCACGACCTCGCCTTGTCAATTCCCAACAACGACATCACCTGCGCACTCGTGCGGTATTGTAGCTGACTCCATCACATCGTGATCAAAGCTTACTCTGTCGCAGCCTCAGTCTGCCGACACCGTCTGGTCACTGGTCGCTCGCTATCCGGCCTCAACAGTCTATGCCGCCCACCGCCTGCCGCCATTTGACACATGCCATGCACCAAATTGCAGCACATGCTACCTCGCCAGTCCTCAATAACTAACTAGTGGAGCAGTCACTTGATCTCCGCATTCACGTGTCGTCTGCCGAACAGGCTTCCAAGAAGAGCACATTGGTCTACTCCGCCTTCCTCGCTGTGCTTCCACAAACAACAACATCCACCATGCCGTCCAAGAAGTTCTCAAGACAAGCGAACCAGTCCCCGCCGGCGGTGGACTTCTCGCAATCCAAGACCTACGTCGCTCCCCGCGTCCTCCGCAAACAAGCCATCGGACGCCTCAACAAAGCCCGCGACAAGTTCTGTCCCAAGTCCGAATTCTTCACGCTCGACTTCGACAAGGCCCAATACGACGTCGAGCTCCAGATCGACAAGCAGTACGCGGTGATCAAGCGCACTCAGCGCGCCAACGCGGAGAAACGAGCCAAGAGTCGCATTGACAAGGCGACGAGGATGGACGGCGGTACTCCAGTTCCCGCACCCGTGGCAGGAGCGCCGTTCAACGGGGACGCCTTCGTGACCGCTCCGCTGTTCTCACCTGTCCTCTGCCTTCCGACGGTTTTCAACGCCACATTCCCCGAGGATCGACAGCACGAGCATCCCGTCGCAGACTGGCCGAGCAAAGAAGAGATGCACGAGGCAACCGCCGTGCGCAAGTACGAGAGACCCGGCAAGCAACCCCTCTATGAACGCAAGCTGCCGTTCCCGAGTACGGTGGTGCCGGCGATGTCGGAGTTTGGGGTACCCGTCTGGTCAAAGGTTTGGATTCCGCAATATCCGCTTGATGAGTTCAAGTGGGCTTCAGAGAGGATAGCGTTGCCGGCCCGAGAGGAAGTGGAGGAACCTGCCAAGCCATTATCAGTCGAGGAAGAGGTCGAGGTGTTCGGAGCCGAGTTGCGGAGCATGCTCGGTGATTTCTGGTGATGTGAAGCGACGGGGTAACACAGTGAGTGTTTCACGACCGGAGAGCTTGGAAAGCGGTCACAGGCAGGTCTTTGGCTCGGCATTTCTTTGTCACTCTTCACTTAGTTCCTTTCTTATGGGTTCGCAAAGGGCGATAACGTGAGCCGACATACGGGGAGAATGGGAAAGGAGCTTGGGAACTGTGACGATGTCGGAGCGGAAAATCGAGGCAGTTGAGTGATACAGACACTGTCGGCAAAAGTTGGGGTGATTCGCAGCATCAATTCGTTGTCATTATTGTCGATCCGACAAGACTCCACTCTATGTATTCATCAATTCATTGCTTTTAGGCAGCCAGAGCACGAACAATCTATGTGTGACACTGTGACGGTCAAACGCCAGCGCATGTATCATCTAGCAACCCTTCAATCCCTGATCAAGAGCCTAGAAGTTGTAGTCCTTCACAATCACCTTCTTGATGTTCTCTCTCCATCCGCCACTCTTTTTCCCCTTACCCTTCTCGCCATCATTCTGCACCCTCGTCACCAAAGCAGGCAAGCCAACTTCAGCGCCAACTCGGACAGAGCGTCCAGTCTTGATGCCAGCCAACTCGTGGATACCGAGCTCCTTCCTCTTCGCGGTCGGGACTGGAGGCGCACGTTGATAGAGAGCTTTTGCTGCGGCGATGGCGGCGGGACTCGAGCTTGTCGTGGTCGTGGTCGTCTTGGATGTGGAGTACGTGAGACCGGGTGGACTTGTCAGATTGCTCTGGGGCGTTGGGCGTGCTGTGGGGACAGGGCGTTCCGGCTGGAAGTAATACGAGAGCTCGCTCGCATAACCTGAACGCTCTGAAGGAGTCGGCGGCGGACTCGGGTTCTTGGGCCTTAGCGGCGGTTGGCGAACGCCTTTTCTCGGAATCGTGTACCGAGGAGTCGGAAGACCGGGGACTCCATAGCTTGGCGTGTTGGATATAGGACCTCGACCCGATGGCGTCTTGGAGTAGATCGAAGTTGGCGAGAAAGAACGATGCGGAGTATAACCCAAGTCTTGGTATTGCTTGTGAAGCATAGATTTGCGGTTTGGTTCGGGCGTTGGGGAGGGAAAGTCGGGCGTCTCAGAGCGAAAGGTATAGATTTCGCTTGGAGCAGGTTTGGGAGAAAAAAGAAGAGATTGGTGTTGTTCGTACACGCGGGTCCCTCGCTTCTGGTTGAGGGAGGTGGAGAAATTCGGGGCTGGACCGGGACTGAGGGAGGCGTAAAGCTCTTCAAGTTCGTCGTCTACCTCCTCTTGGGGTAGGGAAGCATTCGGCGGCTGGTATGACTTGCGAGTGGACTCTTTCTCGGCGCCTTTCGGTCGAGACTTGAACATGAGTGGGCCAGGGCGCAAGCTAGTCGGGTGCGCAGCTTTGACAGTTGGCTCAGGGGTTGGCTCCGCGACAGCATTGAGCTTATCAAATGCGGCTTGTCGAATCTCTTCAACTGTGCGATTGTCCTCCTCTGGTGGATCGTCGAACGCAGAAGCTGGGATCTGTGGATTCAGGTACGCAAGACATGGCAGAGTCGGAGGCCTATCTTGCACCACTGTACCTCCATAGTGGTACTTGGTGGTGTCCAGCGGCTGTGTAATCATCGCCGAGAAGCCTCGCACACCATCCAGAGCTGCCACGGTCTCGGCGTACGAAGTCGTCGCAGCGCGTGCTCGGTATACCGAGGATGGGTTGACTTGCTGAGGGAAATCTTCGGTCCTTGGTGTTTCGGCACTACCGTGGGAGCGGTAGTAGTTGATAGGGGATTCCTCCTCGACAATTACAGTCGCGGGAGACGGCATTGCGGGAAGTACGGCTCCGACTGCTGGATGAGAGAACCTCACCGAGTTCACGATTGGAGCGGGAGACCGCTGTTCCAGGGCAGCAAGAGTTGCTTCGTGAATTGTGAAGGTTTGACGACGAACACGAGGATCGCAAGTCGTTGAGTCAAGGAAAGAGCGCACAGTACCTCTTGATGGAGGAGGGCGAATCGTGGAGATGAACTCGTTGTCTTCGACCGTTGCGTCGACGTCTTTCTGCGGACGTTGAAAGAGCTTCCTGAGCTTCTTCAGAGACTTCTTCGATACCAGGGAAGCTTGCTTGCAGACCGCACGAATGCCTGAGACGAGTGGCTGCTGCTTCTGCTGTGTTGTGGCAGGCATACTATCTGCTGGTGTCGTTATAGGGACGACTATGACTTCTGCCAATCTAAATCTTTGACTTGATCTGGACCGGCCAGTGGGTAGACTTGAACAGCTTTTGATGGTCAGACAATTTAGCGGATGAAATTTAGTGCTGCGTCAAAGTCGAGTCACTTGCATTGCGCTAGCCTTGTACCTTAATACCCATTCACTCGAGAAAAGGTCGATCCTTACAAAGGTGTGCCGACAAAGGCCTTGAATGGCACAATGTTCAAAGTTCTTTGTCGATTGTCAAGGAGCTCGAATTTTGCACAAAGGATGGCAGTGGCGAGTAATCAAGCCCGTCGAAATTGATATCGAGGTCGACGGTGCGACTCATGCGATTTGGACTCTTCAAGGTTCGACCTCTGCGTCGTCGCTCTTCTCCAACTGTCTTGGGACCCACCGCCATATGAGACGGTCTGACGCACCAAGTCGAGTCTCACCTGACCGACGGCTGAGACACACAGCACATTGGACAGTATTCATTGCCACAGTCGGAAGGAAGAGTCGTCAAACGCCTTCGCAAGAATAGCAGTAACTCCCTCTTTCAATATGGGAGTTCCCCAACGCAAGGAATCGCCTTCGTTCAAGCTCCGGGTGTGATTGCGTTGCCCATAACGAGCATCGCGGCTGGAATCAGTGATTTGTTTCGAGCGCATTGTTGAATGAGACAATGCATGGTATGGCTGCAGCAATGTCTTGGAGGTGCAGGTGGCAGTAATGTCTTGAAGATACAAAGGCTGACGTTCACTTTCACTTCGGCCGGAGACAGCTCCGTTTTGGCTGCACCTCCCCACCTTGGCCTTCACATGTCGATCAATCACACATGATTGTCCGTCTCACCTCGCTTTTCTCCATCGATACCTCATACACTTCTCGCAGTCATGATCAACGCTGTGTTGGTCTTCAACAACAACGGCCAGCCGCGTCTGACCAAGTTCTACTCCCAACTGGTACGAATTGTTTCCGAGTCCATACCTCCGTTCACTTACTAACACCCCACCAGGACACCGCCGTACAGCAACGACTCCTCTCCGAAATCTTCACCCTCGTCGCCGCACGGCCCGCTAGCAGCTGTAACTTCCTGCCTCTGCCGCCGCTCCTCGCATCCTCCTCCACCTCCTCCAACCCTGCCGAACACAACGATGCGCCGTCCCTCGTAACCTACCGTCACTACGCGACACTGTATTTCATCGTCATCTCGACGTCGACCGAGTCTCCCCTCGCACTACTGGACTTCATCCAGGTCTTCGTCGAGGCCTTGGACAGGCTGTTTGAGAATGTATGCGAGTTGGATCTGATCTTCAACTTCGAGACGCTACATGCAGTGTTGGGAGAGATGGTCGTGGGAGGTGTAGTGGTCGAGACAGGATTGGAGAGGGTGGTAGAGGGAGTGAGGGCACAGGGCAAAGTGGCTAAAAGGCCGGTTAATGAGAGCCGGCCGGGTATTGGGCAGGGCATATGGGCAGGACGGTGAAGAACATGGCGCAAGGAAAGATTTTCTGGTCATGACTGGGACAGGGACCATGTTCGCACGGCGAGAAGTGACTGCGAGAACACGAGCATGCACTTGACCGACATAAAGTCTGAGGACTTGGCGGCTTTGCATTCGGATGGATTGATGTATCGACCATCTATGTCGCGGCATGCGAGCCATGCATGTACGGCAGTGATTCGGTGGTAGTACATGGCGACGCCACGACATGCAATGTTCAGGTTCCAAGCTGCTGCAATAACTCGCCCTCGAGAGGTGGTTGTGGGTCCCAGCCGGGCTCGGACTTGGGGACATCGCGGGACTAGCAGCGCCTGGCCCAGGGGAAGTGCGTCGTTTGAGATGTAGCTGCAATGTCTGTTTGCTCTCCACACAGCAATGAGAAAGCGAACTCGCATAGCAGTGGAGTTGTGCATGTTCGAATGCTCGGGCTCCGTCTGAGGCCGCGTCAAGACCTCGCTGTGGCTAGAATAAGCCACCTATGATTGAAATGGCTCAGCAGTGCTTCCATGATGAAACTTCGAAATGAACTGCTTCTTCCGAAACTACAACGCTCGCTCTTCTATCGGTACATATTTACAGAGAGTCCGAGAGGAGCTTGTTCATCTTCTGCATCTTCGACGAGACGCTCAGGTCGATCGTCTGCTCGCCAATCTCAACAATGAGGCCTCCCTTGATATCTGGGTTGACCTGCGATACGTTAGTATATGCCCATGCAAGCAGGAAAATATCTCCGCCATACCTTTGTCACAACCTTCAGCTTCTTGCTCTGTCCAGCGTACTTGCTCTTGCTGATGGATGTCTCGAGTTGCTTCACAATCTTGCTGTCCAATGCCGTGGCGCTGGTGATGGTCAACTCGACCTCACCACGCGAAGCACCCATCAACTGTCCAAACTTCTCCGCGACACCCTCCAGCACGCTCAAACGGTTGTTCTCGGCCAGAGTCATGAGGAAGTTCTGGATCGTGTTGGTCTTGTCCTGCACATTGATGCTCTTCTGGATTTCGGACACAATCTGCTTCTTGTCGTCCGAGCTGAGGGTTGGTGCGGTGAGGATGCCCTGGAGGCGCGCATCGTCCTTGAAGGTTTGCGACATGGTCTCCATGGCTTTCGAGACGGCATCGAGGGAGTTGCTCTTGGAGGCGGCGACGTACTGGCGGCGGCTTTGTTAGCTTGGCATTGATACCTAGATCCATCGCAAGGTACGCACGAGAGCGCTGGCGTAGGTGCCATCGACGCCGAAGAGCTCAACAGGAGGCCTGTTGTCGGCTGCAGGCCTTGCGGCGCTCACAGCGAAGGATCGGGCGGCGGCGAGTTGGAAGCGAGGAGCTACCACACGGGCAGTTCGGGTTGCTACACGTCCGGCGAACATGATTGCGGTGGTGGTAGTGGTGAGAGGGACGTCTAAACTCGACTCTTTACCGGGTGATGCTCTGCCATGAGCGATGAAGCTGACGGGAGGATCCGGCTGGGCATTTGTTGTTTCCGAAGTTGACCGCGCGGATTCGACTTCACTTCTTGAGTCTTGACACTTCGCTTCACTTCACACACACATGCTACCATATGCGCCGAATCGATTGACACAGGAGACTACTGCTTGACCGTTGGTTCTAAGTGCGTTGCCATGCCGGAGACAAGGCAAGTGCTCTGCAGCAGCCAAAGCATCACGCATCGAGCCTCGAATGTTGTGCTGAAGTCAGTCGCAAACAGAGGACACGAGATGGGTTCATGGTTGGCATCACTCGCAAGCAGCTTGGATGCCTTACTCAACGTCGAACATGTGGAGAGCTCTCAAGTCCTCACCGCGCGTCGAGGACGTCCCGCAATCGCTTCAGTTCTCTCCACGAAGCGCATTGTACCTCTCATAACACTTCACGCACTTCACCTGATCGTACGAGGTCGCCAATACCATGTTTCATCACAGCAGTAGCTCCAGGTTTGGTTTCTCATTACTCTTCACAATACAAGATAATCTCGCACGGGTTTCGACCTAAGTTGTCATTGTTCATGATTTGACACCATTGACATGTAGTTGTAGCAACAGGTCGACAGCGACTACATCTGCCCTCCCACTTTCCCTTCTCTTCTCTCACTTCATCAATCTTCATCCCGCTTTTGGACGTGCTTCACCCTCTCGCGACATCCTTCTCCTAAAGCGTGCCAGATAAAGCCATTCACCTGCTAGCTTCACGAGACCGCCCCACTTTCACCACGTGCCTTTCGCGCACGCTGAGTTCGTAGCCTTCCCTCGACACATCTACCAGCTTGAACACACGTCAACCACCGCAAGTAAGACACTCCATCGCCGACTGTTTGCGCATGCGCTAACAGCACCTTCCAGCACACCGCAAGCACACATTCGTCATCTTCCTAGTCATGGGTTGCCTCAAGGTTGGCCACTCCCACTCTTGGCCCACCCGTGGAACTCTCACCATCCAGCGCTGCGAGATCCGCTGCAACTTCTGCACCGGAGACGCCGGTCTCAAGGACTGGAAATATGCGTGGTTTTTGCGCCGCCACGTGCGCGCAATCCACGTCAAGAAAGGCCTCTACAAGGGTCTACGTGTCGACTGTGGCTGGTAAGTACTTCACCTCATCCCTCCCACGCAAGGCCACTCTCTGACACATCTCAGGAACGATGAGATTCCGAGAGACGCAGCCGCGTCCATGCAAGCTCTGTTCAAGCAGGAGTCTGCCGACGATGACAACCTAGTCCCACAAAACACCCACATGGAGAACAACCAGCTCCCGCTTCCGGATTTTGTTCCTCAAATCGGTCACAGCCACGGTCACGGCGCTTTCAATGGCCAAGACTTATCGAACCAGTACATGACTGACGAGGCTCTCCTTGCTCTGATCGACCGTCAAGAGCGTGGCAATGCGCAGGTTCCAACCCTGGGTGACGAGGATGCTGATGGCGATGGCATGTTCAACCAAACTCCACGCGCAGTCACCGACTTTGAAGCGTTCCTCGCCAACGCCGTGGCTGAGACTGGACACGCGGAGGACGAGAAGAGTGGAGACATCACCGACTCGACTGATCTTACCACATCGATCATCGACGAGCCGCCCCTTCCGATTGCACCCGGTCGCTTCTACATGCCGGACGTTACCGCCGTCGACGATGAAGAAGAGCGGCCACTCGCAGAGATCATGCGCGTGGGTGTCCCCATGGAGCATGACGCACAGCACAACCACTTGATGGCGATGTTGAGTCAGGTGTCGAGCAACATGCAGGCCCAGGGCGTGCAGGTCAACGAAATGCTCCCGACTATCGACATCTTCATTCGCAGTCTGGTGCAGCGCTCGGGTTTGTAGATCGGGCAAGGAAAGACTGTCAACAAGAATAACGACTTCACCACGGCATCGGAGGTTTAACTTCGTCAACGGCGTTTGGGCGGGAATTTGCATGGAATGGGCATGCTTGTTTTGAGACATCACTGTTTGAACGGCGCATGGGAGTTGGGATACGTCACGGAAAAGGTACCCCATCACGAAGTTTGCATAGCGGGATTAGGGACATCGGGCATCGAGACTATGCCATTGGGAACGGAAGGACGGATCGTTCAAGGGAATTGCACATTCAGTTTTGCAGATGCAACATCAGGGGCACAAACTCGACATTGGGTCTCAAGCCGAATTCTCGGGATCACAGAAGGTTACACCTGCTTTGAGAAGGGCACGCGGCGTTCAGGAATCAATGCTTCGAATGTTCACTATCGCAACGATGATTCCATTTTCAGCCGCGAGGTCTGGTGAGGTCAATCGTCAAGTTGTTTCACTGTCAATGAACGGAGGCGTGTTGTGCTTCCGAGCCAAACGCGGCGTTCACACGTCTACCGCCGTCTGCAGTGCCTTGGACGGCTGCCGTTGCGTCCACCCCTGACTTTATGGAGCGCGCAGTTTAAGAAGCAGAATCCTTGTGCTGTTGGCTCGACTGCGAACTTTCAGTCGTCTTCGTCAGACGAATAAGCAACGAGGCCGAAACCGTTCCCAGGCGGCGGAGAAGGCGACGCTGACGGCTTTGCAACAGCTGTATGAGGATTTGACGCCTGCCGAGCACCACCGCTTTCTGCTTTGGCATCTTTCGCTGCGCTCGGATCGGCCGAAGCAGCCTCCCGAGCAGGCTCCTCTGCCTTGGTCGCTGGCACTGAAGCCAGACTCTCGTCCTTCGCACCCGAAGAAGCCTTGCGCAACTTCACACCTCCCAGCACATCCTCTCTTGCCTTCTTCCGCTTCCTCGACACCGCCCAACTACTCGTCTCGACCGGCGCCTCCGGCATTGTGTCCACGCCCCTCGCAGCCTGCTCGGCCTCCTGCTGCTGCCTCTTGAACGCCTCCAACTCCTCGCGTGTCTGCTTTCTCACCGCGGCCTCCTGCCTCCTCGTCGACTCTAGCACCGAGTCTAAGAACTCCACATCGTCCTCATCCAATGCTTGAAATTGATTGCGGAGTTTGGTACTCTCCTCGAAGGCTTCCTGCTTGGCCGCTTTTACGTTGCACCTACCTCATCAGCCACGGTCTGACTGTCGCATTTGAGCCGCTTGCGAGTCACCTTTGTTCGCCTCTAGCGTTTCGAAGAGCGATTTGCCATTATTTGCTTGTGCTTGGGCGGCTTTCTCGGCACGCCGAGCGTCGAGTTCGGCCTGTGCTGCGAGCCATGCGTCGTCGCGCTCGGTGGGCTCTTCGTTTGTGCCGGCAGAGACGAAACGCGACATTGCGAGGATTTGTAGCAATGACTCACAAGTGGTGGCTTGTGAAGGAAGTGAAAGGTGTGGTGGTAGCTCGTATTCTCGTATTGAAGCTGAGCTAGACCTCCGCGCCAAGACGACTTTTTGAGAGCTTCGTCGGAAAACTCTCCAGCGCAGCTGAACTGAAGGTTCCGAAAGTATACCACCCCAAAACCACCACCCCAACACCCACCACGACAACATCACAATGGCCAAAGACAAGAGCGAATCCGAGAAGCGCGAGCGCAAGGAGTTGAAGAAGGAGAAGCGCAAGAGAGATGACGGCGACGAGCAGACACTTAAGAAGGACAAGAAGGAAAAGAAGAGAAAGACTTCAGAAGATGATACCGCAATGGAGGTTGACGGCGCATCGCTCGTCCAAGTAGAAGACGGCGACGACAAGAAGACTGTCCTCGCGGTTCCTCTCGCGGCATTGGTGCCTTTCGCAAACCCATTAGCCGACGACAAGAGCCAGAAGAAAGTTCTCAAGAGCGTGAAGAAGGGTACGTTTGAGCTGAAACGAATCGCACGGCAATCTCGCACAGCATAACTAACACATTCCGCAGCCGCCAAAGCCAAAGCCCTCAAACGCGGCGTAAAAGAATGCGTCAAATCCATCCGCAAATCTCCTCCCTCCACACCCGCCAGCCTGGCCTCCTCCGCCCTCCCGAACGGCATCGTAATTCTCGCCGCCGACATCTCGCCCATGGACGTCATCAGCCACATCCCCGTACTATGCGAGGACCACGGCATTCCATACATCTACGTTCCTTCGCGCGCGGAGTTGGGAGCTGCCGGATCGACGAAGAGGCCGACGAGTGTGGTTATGTTGACGCCGGCGGTGGGAAAGAAGGGTGAAGGTGCGGAGGAGTGGGCGGAGGCTTACAAGGAGCTTGCGAAGCTGGCGGTAAAGTTGGGACAGCATGTGAAGGTTTAGAAGGAAGAGGATATGGTTTGGGCAATGGCGTTCTTCCTTTCTCTTTTGCTCCGAAGACGACACGATATGGGTACCGCACGGCGTTTGAGAGTGTACTGTGTCAAATAGGGCATGTCTGTACAAATGGACAAATGCAACGAGCCGAGATGACTTCCCGTCAACCTGTGGGAGCCAATTGAGAACCAGTGTACATGACGGCGTCGGCTTGTCTTAGCCACATTGAAACGAGACTGTAAATATGGGAGCGGTCAGAGTGCCTTGGGATATCTCTTAGTGATGCAGGTCTGTACATTATGTTAAAGCACTATCTATTTGGTCATGGTCGTCAGAATGGTATCGCAAACTCAGCATTTCCCCATGAAGACCATTCCCTCACGCAATCGACGCACCACCAGCAGCGGGAGTCGAAACGCCACGCTGGTGATTCTTATCCACTCTCAACTTCTCCAAGTAAGTCTTCATCTGCTCTCCTCTCCCTCTCCCGGCATCCACCTCATCCACCTGCGTCAACGCCTTCTTTGTCAAACTCCTCAGCACCTTCCTCGTATACGAAAAGCTGCCCGCACGATCCATGTACGCCACCGCGTACTTCTTCACCTCGTCGTCTGTCGTCTTCTGCTTTAGAATGTTGATAAGTACCAAGTTCCCAGGATCCGCGCGGATCGCGTGGATGATGGGGAAGCTGAATTTGCCTTCTGTCAGGTCTTCGCACAGACCTTTGTTCTGCGTGTAAATCGTGTCGCTGAGATTCTTATAGTCGTCGAGGATCTGGAACAGCAGGCCGATGGTATTGACCAAGGGGACATAGTCGTTGCGCTGGGCAGGGTCCGGGTGTGCATTGTGAGAAGGCGACGCTGCGCACATGAGTTTGATGGCAAGGCGGAAGAGGCCGCCGGTCTTGTTGCCGACCATTTCGAGATAGTCGTCTTCGCTGGGGCAAGTGAGCGTGTCGCGCCAGAAGAGATCCATGCCTTGCCCGCGGTGGAGGTTGACGAGTTCTTCGGTATAGATTTGAATTACGGCCGGGTTGTTGAGAATGGCGAGTTCTTTGAGTGCACAGAAATAGACGTAGTTGGCGCTGTTGATTGTTTGTGCGGTGCCAAAGACGTTGTGGGCGACGGGTATGCCTCGACGGAGCTGGCTGTTGTCTTCGACATCGTCGATGAGGAGAGATGCGGTATGGAGCATCGCTACCACTCGTCTGATGACATTGAGAGATTCTTCCGGTACATCCAGCCATGCGTTGAACGCTGCGATGAGTTGCGAGCGAATGTCCTTCCCTGGATGTGACTCCAAATAGTTGAACGGGCCTTTCAATATTCTTTCCTTCTCCGGAGACCAATTCAAGCTGCCCCCACGGACAAGGTCATCTCGCAACGGCGGCGACTGCGAGGACTTGTCTATCTGCGTGAAATCCATTTCGCTCAGATCCCAGGTGGGTGAAGATGGGGTCTGCTCCGTCTGTTTGTGCTGTGGCTCCTCCGATCTTTCTCCAGTCATCCACTCGCGCTCCCCAACTTCTTCGCGAGTCCGCAGCTCTTCTGACACAGGGCCCAAGCTCTTCTTCGCCGGCGTCACCTTTGGACTATCGACAAGGATGCTGTTTCTGGATGATCTTCGTACCGGTATCTGGATCGATTCAGGCGTCGAGGCCGTGGAAGCACTTCTGCTGTGATTGGCGTGTTGGTTGGTCGTGAAAGAGTGCTTGGTTTGCGCTGAATTCAAGGAAGCTCCGGAAGCCGCGGAAGCAGTCCGATTATGATCAATGCAATCGCTGCTGGTCGTAGAGGAGTGCTGCATAATCGCATCGATGGATCGCTGTTGTTTTAATACAGCACCATGCCGCCTGGGTTGAAACACTACCCCACTCGCAGGCAATGCGGGCAATAACGAGTAGGTAGGCCTGTGTCTGCTGACAGCTCTGGGGAGCGGGCGACTTGCTGATTCGGGGAGGATCTCGGTCGGTTCTGTCGTAGATCGTGCGTGAGATCTGGCCGCGTGATGTTTGATGCTCAAGCTTCGAGGAGGAAGAACCGCCAATTCAGCCATTTCCTGTGTCAGCCCGTCCCAAGGAAAAGCAGTCGTCTCAGACTGCGCTGCGCAACGGTCGACCCCACTAGGGGAGGCTCAGGTCTTTTATGCGAGGGCGCCATACTGATCGTCCTCCTCCCGAGCAACCCGTTGCCGCGAGTCATGGAAGTCGATGGTCGCAGCGCAATGTGCAGCATGCGGATGTTCTTTTTGCGATCGTCGTCGGACGGGCCCTTGAGAGCTGTCAATGGCGCTGATCAGTTGGCGTCGGCTTCCGGGACCGCAAGAACGATGGGTCAAGGGCCCACTCCCGCGTGTTCCGCCTCCCGACTTCAGCTGAACTCTGCGCACGTGTTTGGGCATTCACCACCTCGCCGCCGTGACATCCTGTCCATCGTGCATAAACATCGTACGACAGTCTACGGATGCGTTTGGCCTTGGCGAGGGCGAGGTTAGGGGACCGCGCTCCCACCAAGACGCCGGCCCGTACCCACCAAACGACATGCCATAGCTATCCGCAACGGTGGCGATAGACTGTGATCTGGAAGCTCTGAAAAACACAGTTGAATGTCGTCTCTTCACCACGATTGACTACGGCATGGATATCGCACCTCTACAATGGCCATATTGGCACTACTGTCCTCGTTCGCGAGGGCTTCCGTTTCGGCCCAGAGAAGCTTGCACGTACGCTGGCTGGCCAGACAGCACGAGATGGTGTACGGATAAGTCAGCAGTACGCTCGAAAGCAAGTCCTAGCACGCTGGCATGACAAGCACGATATGTTGGCGTGCAGGTAGCTCAGTAGGACATGAAGGGCAACGACTAGGTATTGAATTGTCCGCGTAAAGTACATTAGCAGGGGTGACCGAAGCGTTCACATCGCTTAGAAATCCTCGCCATTGACATATCTGTAGAAGCCCTCGTTGTTCGGTTCGCGGCCTAAGTAGTCACTCAACAGCAGCGCAGGATCTCTCGAACCACCCTTCTGCAAAACCTGCGTGCGGTACCGCATGCCCTCGTCGCTATTGAATGGATCGGCAGCGAATTTGGTAAAGAACACGTCCTGCGCGTACGCAAGGCACCACATATAGGTGTAAAGGCTGCCGCCGAAGCCGTTGACGACGAAGGCGTTGCTGAGTATCCTCCAGCCCCATCTGGATCCCTGACCAAGATCGGAAGGGTCCTGGAGCCCGGTGAGGTTGCGGTATTTGGTGTTGTAGCGGGCAACGTAGTCGGTGGAATTGATCTCGTCGAAGCTGGTGGCTCGAAAGAGCTCCTGATCATTGATGGAGTCGGACACCCGGCGCATACTGTCAAGGGCTCTCGAAATGTGGGTGGTTTTAATGACATTGGCGATCATGTCGTCGGAAAGAGTCGCAGGCGGGAGAGCGGTATTCGGGTCTGGTTGTTCCCTTCTCCATGCTTCGGCGGCTTGCGGCGATGAAGACGACCTAACAGCGGGTGAAGGAAGAGTCAGTAAAGGGTCAGACACTATCAAGCAGTAGGGCAGAAGCTTTCAGGACATGCTGGTACAGCTCTTCGCCCCTTTGTCACTCACCAATGCTTAGAGATGCGTTTGATCGCTGCTGGCACCCGGCTGTAGTTCTCCATGAACTGACTGGGAAATTCCACGAAATCGATCTAAAAAGCAAGGATGAAGGTGTCAGCTGTAGCTCATAGATGGTGCGTTGAGGCGATGTGCAGAACCGGGAGCTGGCGGTGAGACTATCTCAAACCACGTTGCAGGCATTGCGTCCTTAGAGGTACTCACCGGTACACCTGAGGTTCCGTGTGTCTGTATGTAGTTGGTGATTCCTAGTAAATCATGCATACCGTGGCCCTAGTGGCAAAAGGTGTGAGGGTCAGCTTCATAGCTCAGACAAAAGGGAAACAATACAGGCTCAACACCTGGCGCCACTGAGGAGAGCGACAGGCCTTTCACCCTTCGCGGGACTCACAAGCTCGTGCATGATGCCCTTCAAGTCAGAGTATTCTAGCAAGGATGGCTTCGCCTCCTCATCCTCAGACTTGATGATGTTTGTGACAACACGGACAGCCGGGTAGTTCAAGGAGCCATCGGGTTTGCGATACCCCGGGATGAACATGTTTTCAAATTCGTCTGGAAGAGCATAAGAATTAGCGATGCTGAGGTGAAGAATTTAAGCATCCGGCATAGCCGGAAAGACATCCTCGAGTCATACTGCAGGATTTGCACGCGCCGAGGACTTACTGTTTCCAGTTTTGTACGGCGGCCGGTAGAAAATGTCAAGGTAGAGATAACCGCGGAAGCCTCGGTCGGTGATGTTCGCAGCGGTGCAACTGGGATTGGTGTCGTCGTCCCACACTGCGTACATCATTACGGTCGGGTCGTATACCAGATCGCTGCCATTCTTTGTAGGGGACAGCTCATCGGCGTCTGGTCCTTCGATTCGGTCGAACCGCAACCCGTAGATCGTCCCATAGAAGCCAAGGATAGCGGGGATGGTATAGTTGACTGGAAAGTACTCTTTGAACTTGTCCGCATCGACCTTGTAGGCGTTTTTCTTCTCGAGTTCCGGGTAGTTCAAAACGTCCCATTGGTAGGCGACATCCTTCTCGCCCACAAGACTAACAGCAGTCGTGTCTTTCTCCTTCAAATGAGCAATGTCGGCCACATCACTCTCGGTGCGAGGAGCAGTATGAGTGCGTAGGTCTTCGAGGAACGCATTCACAGCTGTATGATTCCTGGCAATGTTGCCGGCAAGGCTGCGTTCGATTCTGGATTAGAACTCGGAGATTTTGCATACGGAGAGCAGACGTACCGGTAGTCCGCGAATGAGTCGGAGCCATAAATTTGCGCAATCTCCAAGTCCAGCTTGAGGTACTCTCTCAGGAGAGGCTCGTTCTCTGGTGCAACCCGTGTCCGTGCGAGAAACGCGGTGTACCGCGTTGTTGCGTTCACAGCGTTGTCCATGACCTGTGAATAAGTTGCAAAAGCGGCGGCGTTGAATGACAGCTTTCCGGCGTGATCGCCCGTGGCATTTGCCTTGTCCAGTGTCTTGAGGACGTCCGCTGGCACTCCCTCGAGCTCTTCAGCCGTGAAGTATACAGTCGCTGGACTTTGAGCGTTAGCGGAGAACTTGGCCGCGACGTCACTGGCGCGGCCTTCCAATTCCTTGAGTTTATCGCGCTGGGCGGCTGGAAGTGACAGGCCAAAGGTGGTAAATTGGGACCAGAGCCATCCTAGGATGATTTGATTCTCTTCACTGAGGTCCGTGTTGTTCGAATTGGCCTGATAGACCGTGTCGACCAGTTTGAAAAAGGCCTCATTGGTGTATGTGACGAACTTTAGACTCGAGAAGTTTGCCGAAAATTCGCCCACGGCATTATTGACGTCTTGCTTCGGAGAGGTATCGTACGCATAGGCAGGATTGGAACGCGCTGTATCTACAGGTCAAGATCGGACGGTCAGCAAAACATCGGATACATTCGAGGTTAGGACGGGAGCTGGTAAGCCATGCTGATACTCACTGGCATTGTCGCTCTGCATGTACGGTAGGACTACATTTTCGAAAGTGGCGTTCTCCACGGATACGCTGTCCAGAATTGTTTGCACGGTGGCCCGCTCGCTTGCATTGAACGTGAGCGAGATTTGCTGAAGGGATTCAACTGTGGCATTGAAGACATAGGGAGCCTGTGGAGGCTTCTGAAGCCCAGAAGGCAGGGTTTCGCCGTCTCGGCGAGTCTGAACCTGGGGGCGAGGTAGGCCGGCAGCATTAATCAATTGCCAAATAGCAGAGAACAGGAAGAGTGCTGTGGCCATGGCTCCGGGGTGAGCCATAACTGCGAAGAGAGGCGCTAATGTGAAAGGAGTGTTGGCAGAGAAGGAGCGAAGAAGGGGAATCAGCAATGAAGCAATATTGAGAACCTGGAGAAGTATGAATGGTGATCTGCTCTGATGAGCCTCCAGCATTAGAATGTCGTCGTGGCTCTCGGGGCCCTGTAGACCCTAACAAGATCATCTCGTGTTGTTCCTGGCCCACAGCCCACTAAATTTGACAGGGTGCGCAAGGGTCCATATTGTTTGTCAGACTCAATTCAAAAGCATCTGGCATATCCCAAGAATCCAGTATGGCTTGACAGCGTAGCTTATGGGCACTAGCTGCCATTCATCGCGCGACAGCAGGCTCGGGCGAGGCCCGACAGCTTGCGTGAGCATTGCGTATGAAGAAGTATAAAAATACTGTAGGTGAAGTACAGCTTGCATCGTGCGCGCTTTGTCCAAGCCAGGATACCTGTAGAACCCCGTGCGTGAAGTGCCGAAGAGTAAGACGTTGTGGGGTCGACGATCGGCCTTGGATTCCAGTCTCCGGGCTCCTCGTTCAAGCCGAGCCAGCGACTTTGCTCTCCTCATCCGCGGAAAATGCGTAATGCGAGTGCTTTCGAATCTCGGCACCCTTGTAGTAGAAGATGAAAGGGATGGCGCAACATGCCAAGGCGATGAATGCCAACAGTGTGCTCGCCCACTGATCGCCCAGACGATGGTACATTTGGATCGTGAAAAGTACCACAGCCGCTCCCCAGAACGATCGCAAAAACGTCTTCGCCGCGAGCGCCGATGCCGCTTGGTGTTGGTAAGAGTCCACAAGGTAATTGTTGCACTAAAACAGAAGGGCGGAAGAGTTAGCCACAGCTCCAACGCGAAGGGGAGAAGGGTAGTATGGTACGCTATTGTACAGCATGATGAACGAGAACCCGACAGCCCAACCTCCCAGCGCAGGACCGGACCAGTGCAGATGCGGATACGAAGTCCAAGCGAAGATGAAGAGCCCAATCGGTATGAAAAAGCAGGAGAACATCATCGGGATGAGTCTCGCTTCCGGCGGTGGCTTGCCTTGATGTCGTTCCACGAGCGTCATGTAATGCTTGTTTACCAGTGGGGCGCAAGCGGCGCTCATTAGTACTCCTACGGCGACCGGGATGAACATCAAGCCCGTGGTGGAAGCGGAGTATCCTTTCCCTTCTTGGTACACAATTGGGTAGGCAATGAAGAACACTAAAGTGTAAGGAGTGTAGAGGTTAGCCATAGTCGGACAAAAGGCCAAGAGGGCTTAATGGTGAGCTACTGAACCAGACGGAGACAACGGTCTCACGCCTTGTACTCTCAGTGGTACTTACTGTAAAGTAAACCGTATAGGACCGACATGTACAAGGAGAGGAAGAAGACAATGAGTTCCTGGAACAGCAGTTGGAATGGCCGGAGGAGGAAACCCTTCAGCCGTTCGCTGAGAGGTCGCTTGTCCAGATCTTGCTCTGTAACATACTTCCAGTCGCCGGTTTCTTTGCGCATTTTCTTGGCTCGGCGGGCGAGGATTTCAGGACCGTAGGTCTCCGGCACCGTGAAGGTGATGAGGATGTAGCAGAATGCGGAGAGGATCAACTGCATCCAATACAACCAGCGCCAGCCCAGATGATCCGCGATGAAGCCGCCTGCAAGAGGTCCGATGGCTGGTCCTATGAAAGGCGCGGCGCTGAAGACAGCCATGGGAACGCCACGCTCATTGGGGTTCCAGATATCCGCGAGCGTACCCCCGACCAGCGTCATTGGCGCGGAGAACATGATGCCGTCGATAGCGCGGCAGACGAGCAAGGTCTCAATATTCGGAGCGACGGCGCAGGGAATGATGAAGATGACAGCGAGGAGTAACGTGCTGATGTAGATTTTCTGACGACCAAGGCTAAAACAGAAGGGCGGAAGGGTCAGCAATGGCTCGGACGCGAAAGGCACGGGAGCAGACTAAGACCTGCTGGCGTAGCCCGAGAGATCGTCTGGGACCGCTGCAGGCCTGTTACCCTTTAGGTTACTTACATTTCCGAGAGAGGTGCAAAGGCCATGGGTCCAATGCCGAAGCCGACAACGAAGAGCGAGATGGCGAGCAGAGAAACCTCCTCACTGACTCCAAAGGCTTTGGCTGGCGATGCTACGTCGGCCGTGATGACCGCACTGTCGAATGCCACAGCGAAGCAAGTGATCGCGACCACCAAAGTGCACCACCATTTGTAAAGTTTCGAAAAGTTTTTCGGGTTCGAAGGATCGTTGATTTCGAAGGTGACAAGTTCGTAACGCTCACTTCGGCCAGTCTTGTTGGATTGAATTGGTTGAAGACCTCCGGGTACTTCAGTGGTGTATGCTTCCATACGTGCCTCAGACGTGAGTGTCCGGTACGGTAGATTGAGGAAATCGGCATCATCTTGGATGTTTCCATGGTTGGGACAAATTGCCTCTGTCTTCTCTTGTGCGATCGATGTTGTTCTGCTGGTGCTTTCCGAAGAGACTTTTTCCTCTTCTGGCGGTATGGAGGAGGTCATCTTGCTATAGAGCTGATGGGGATGCGATGTGGAATTGCAGTGGAACATGGAAGCACCGACCTTTGACTATGAGTATTGCGCCAGCTCCAGAATTGTGGGTTGCAGTCGACGATGTCCGCACTCTTGCCGCTGGCGCTCCGCAACATTGTGAAGAAAATATTCGAATAGTTGTCACACATGTGTATGTCCGAGAGTGCTCCGAGCAAAACCCCTGCAAAAGTGAAGTCATGCGATAAATCTCTTGCTCGATCCATGCATTCGGCTCATCGTGTACAAACTTCGCGTTACTCGAAGCCCGAAGTCCGACTGCGCACAACGAAGGAGCGAGCATGGTTTGGCGTTTGTACTGCTGTGTCGATATGTTGGGTGGAAGTCGAGACCAGCTGCGGTGCGTTGGGCAGGAGTGTCGAACGAAGACAGGCTCTCTGCCTGGAGTGAGCGATTCCTCCCTCCACCCGGTTGTTGCCGCTGCGACTCAGACATTTGATCTTGACCTCAGTGACCGCAGACGTTCCGTGGTGTTGGCCGTGTTGGTGTGAGATGAACACAGTGACGAAGCGTCGGGGAGCAAATTGAGGTGTGGTAGGTGGCTTCGGTTCTCGCCTCAGGCATCCTGACTAAGCATTCTCGCCTTCCGGACTTCGCTTCCTGTCACTACATCTACACGAGCGGTAACGCCCACAGCTTCGGTCCCGTCGCTCCACTGCTTCTTCCAGTCTTCAATTGCTCTGATCCACTGATGCGCTCCCAGGCCTGACGTTGCCAGCGTTGCAGCGCGCAGAGCGTTTGCAAACAAAGCCCTCACACGACCGTCTTCAAGTGCCAACACGCCACGAATCGACGACCCTTCCGGAGTGGCCACAGCATGGCGAATACCTTGCGGTGCAACGGCGCTCAATGCCATGCCTAATGTGCGTAGCATACTGTGAGCTGCCATTTGCAGCGCCTCGGTATGCTTCAAGCCCAAGGAGATGGAATCCTCGACCAGTCCCTCTAAGATCAAGGTAAAGAACGAGGGCGTGGATCCGCACAGTGCTGTACACACATCCATTTTTGCGGGGTCGACGTGGAAGGTCTGTCCCACGCATTGGAACAGCGTCTCGGTCAAGTGCACGAAGGCTTCGGGGACGTCTATTCCAGGCCTTTCGATAACCGTCGTCGACTGACGGGTCATACGCGCCGTGTTAGGCATCGCCCGGATGACGATACTGTCGGTGACAGACTGAAGATGAGACTCGATGCATGCCTTGCTCACTCCTGCCACACCACTGATGATCAATTTTCCGACCAGAGCCCTCTTCGGTCCAGGCTCGTCGAGCAGCGGTCCAATCATCTGTGGTTGCACTGCAAGTAGTACCACATCGGCTTCCGCGACCCCACGGATATTCTCGCCTGTGAAAATCGACACGTTCCTGGCTGCTTTGAATGGTTCGATCTTGGACCGGATGGCGTCCGCAGCTTCGTGACGCCGCACGCATGCAACGTAACGTGTGAAGGGAAGTCTGAGGCTAGACTTTGCGGTGCAGGAGGTACTGGGAAGTGTTGCTCTAAACCGTTACAACGAGAACAGATCTCATGACAAGATTGCTGTGCCGAGAGCACCTTCCAAGCCCTGTCAGCTTGCGCATGGAGAGATATCTGGCCCTTTCACGTTATACTACTCAACACATCCCAATACAATCAGTGTACTGTCAGTCTCATCGTTGGGAATCGCAGAATTCCAGCCCACGCCAAATGCGCAGATATGCTGGATTGTTGATTCTTTGCACGAGCGTAGACTGGCCACGCCCGAGATGAGAATAGATGAGTTGTTGCTCCAGCTGCAGCGACAAGCGCTTGGGATTATTCCGTACGAACAAAGCGAACAGCCGGACATGCAGAAGGCCACCGAGGATGCTTCTTTCGGAGCTGCGTTCAATTCTCTGTTGACTGTACAACACCACGGCCAGAGAATCAATCTTGGCATCCCCGGCGGTTCTTTCGTGTCTACAGCATTCGGTCGCACGCCCGGCGAAGACGCCGAAGATGACGGCCTGAACGGCTTCAATCCGCACGCCCTGATGATCATGTGTCAGTTACGCGAGGGCGGTGCCTTTGCAATCGAACTAAGTTCGACTCCAACGCCCTCAACAACGTGCAAGCCGAGTTGCTTCTCGGTCGACGGTCACTTCGAAAGGATTCTTCGGGGCAGCTGGCTCCATGACTACATCAACCCATCGAAACCATCGATCCGCTCGATGATGAAAACTTGCAAATCCTCAGGGGCTGGAACTGCTCCGTTCCCCTCACGCATGACCGTTGCGTGCACGATTTAATCGCAGACGCGACCACCTCACAGCTCTCCGACGAGGCTATATGTGCTTGGGATGGTTCCTTTACCTAGATCGAGAGTTACGAGACAAGTCAGATCGACTGGCACAGCGTCTAGTGGCGCGCGTAGTCGGTCGGGGATCAGTGGTGCCCTATTCTTCGAGAGATCCCGGTGGCAGCGCGTTGCAGCCTTGGCGGTGACGAAGGCTGGCGCTGCCCTTATGCGCTCGATATCACGCAGCCATCGAGACGTTTACGTGCCGTTGTCGCAGAGGTCGCGCCAAAGCTATCGCTGGCCTCGTTCGAGGTTGAGCAATTGGCGAGAGCGGTCTCAGGCGCTGATGTCGTTGTTCTCACTGCTGATCGTCTCCTCGAGCACACTCCAGACAATTCTCCGCCAACAAAGCTGCCCGAGGTGTATCCATCGGAATGTTATACTTGGTGGCGACATCGAGCTCCCCCGGAGCCTCTAAGCTGATCGCCACTCTTCACCAGAACTTCGCTTCCGCCGCAGTGTCGCAATCTGAAGCGTTATGTGTCGGCCGTGGGACCAGAGTGTTTGACTTCGTCAGTTACAGTTTCGACGTCTCTTGGTCGAATCTACTCACCACGCTCATCTGTGGCGCATGTCTGTGCGTTCTGTCTGAAGCGCAGCGAAAAGAATGACATTCCTGTAGCGTTCAAGCGGCTCCGCGCCGACTACGCATAATTCTCACCTGCGGCGGAGCTCGAACGCTGGAGACAAGTCGAGCTTGTCACAGGAATATACGGGCCGGCGGAGTGCGCCCAAGCGCTGTGCATCACGATACTTGGTGGAAACAAGCCGTCTGGTGTCGTTGGAACCTCCTTCGGTGCGCGAACCTGGCTCGTCAAGCCGGGCCGTCCTGATATTCTCGCTCCGATTGGCGCTGTCGGCAAGTTACAAATTGAAGGACCTACAGTTGCTCGTGGATATTGGAAGCACGAGAAGCTCACAGATCCCGTCTTTATTCGCAATAAACCTACGTGCAAACCTACGTGGCTTTCTGAAGGGGCACCTGGACACCCGCGCCGGACAGCTCGCTTGCACAAGACTGGCGATCTTCTGCGTTACGCCCCCGACGGCTCGCTGAACCTCGTGGGCCGCAAAGACCACCTTGTGAAGCTTCGAGGGCGACAAATCGAGCTGGAGAAAATCGAGCATCATGCCCAGAAGCGTCTGGCAGATTACTCTGCGCTTTGCGACGGTCTTGCCGCAGAGGTCTTTCACCCATGCAACAGCAAAGCCCCTATCCTGGCACTCTTCAGAGCGATTTGGCACGGGCGGCCAAGCAGGTTGAGAAACAGCGGACTCCACCGGAGCTCTGGCCGCGGAATCGTTTCTCGTTGCTGCCTACTGCGCAAAACGATGCCATGGAATGCTTGCAAGACGTGATGGAGCCTCTGCTGACCGGCGTGGATGCCGAGGATATACTGGACATCCTTCCTACTACGGATTTTCGAGAGAACGCCGTCCTGGAAGCTCTCCAGGACCCGCCTGGCCGGTTTCCACATTGGATCCTTGACTGGCCTGCGGACGTGGACTTTGCGCGTTTGCGATGGGCATGTTCGCGCCTGCTGGACGGTCGATCCATGCTGCCTCGCTCCTTGCAGGGTGTGGTCGGGCCGTGCCTGCTGGAAGTACGGATTTGATATGTTCGATCACGAATCGAAGACGATGAGATCTGGACGGTGGCTCGTAAGTTGCAATTGCAATTCATCGATGACTCTTCGTATGAAGCCGCTGGAATGCGGGAGATCATCGCTCAAGCGACTTCTTGGCCTGCCCACGAGTGTGACAACTTTGGCTGGCGAACAGCGTTCCAGCAGGAAGAGGCAAAGCTGGCGGTATTCGAAAGAAGTCACTTGCCGCGGGAGAGGCCGGAGATTTACGCTACGACTTCGAATGGACGGCTGGAGCTCAGATTGGAACGGAACAAGAATGTCACAAGTGAAGTTGTGGCGAGGAGAGTGCTGGCGAAGCTTGCGGAGGTACTTACTAGCTGCACTGACGAAGGTGTGTGAGTGATTGGAGGACATACGCCTGTTTAGAAGTAGCATGAGCTGTACGGTGCCCTGTACAGCTATTCGATCGTTCTGCTTCGCTACCTGCACTTTGGTCTGTAAAGCTACCTGGCTGCTCAGCTACGATGTCTGCACGCTGGACGAGACGGCCATCTCGCGTCCCACCGAGCTTCTTGCGCGCAGTCACCTCTGTGGGCCGATCTTGCCGTCCTGCTACGTTAGCTGCGACATTAGTTGGACGTTTTGCCAAGTTGCCTGTACGCCTTTTTGTTCACCTGTTTGCGTGCCTCCCTGTGCGACTGACTGCACGCATGCTGACTGCACTCCCATCAGATTGTTTGCTCGCTTGCTTGCAGCCTTAAGCCCCAAGGCAATCATTCAGAGCACATCACTTGATTCACTTCGTGTAAGCAGCGATCGCGAATCGATGCCACTACCGCCGGGATCGGCCAGCGTGTGCGAATTTCACGGAAGATTCGTGTGCGATTCTCGGAGCAATCGAGGAACAGGAAAGGGTTCGTCGATCCGGCCGAAACCTCCCTGATCGACAAGACGCCGGGACGCTGCACGACTCGAGCGCAGTTGTGCAAATCTCGTAAACAACGGAACCGTTCGAATAACGATCCATGTCGAAAGTGGTTGGAGATGATGATATGGACATGGATCATACGAGGCAAGACAGGGATTCACGGAGGATATTGTCACAATGTCGAGGAAGGGGAGGATGACTCAAAGCTTGCAAGGAAGAAGGAAGCGGGCGGAACTCATCTTGGCATCGTCGTCGTCGTCGTCGTCGTCGAACGCATTTCCTACCTCACTGCCATCTATATTATTGAGAAGCAGGGCAGCAGGATGAAAAGCGAGAGGGAGTCGAAGTGCGCAGGCGGGCTTGGCGGGGCACAGTCTCACCACGGAGCACAGAGCTCACAATCCCAGCCGAGGATGTCATAGGTATCGACCACGAGTCGACGTGGCCGTCGACGTGCATGATCGCTTAACACCTCCGAGCGAATGACGACCCTCGTTGCTTCCGCTCCACCCTGCACCGCCGTCTCACCAACGCACCTCCTGCTTTTCCGTCACAATCCCCGAGCGAGTCAAGTCACTGCATTTCCCACCCGAGCAGCCATGATCCTGTTCTCACCCTGGTTCAGCACCGCCGACAGCAGGCTTGTGCGCACTCGCTCACTGCAGCACTCCTCTCACCGTGGTGTCCAAGTTCCCATATGAACATGTCCCCGCTCGCACATCTTTCCCACAACCTTCTTCCCTTTGCTGCCCAACGCCCAACAACCTCTCTTCACGGCAAATCTTCTGCTCCCTCTTATACTTTTCTCCACAGCTCCCCTCTCACCACCATTTGCCTGCACAAAGACGTCGCACAAACCGCTGCTCGTCTTTCGGACTGTTTCGTGATCACTGCCAGAGGAGGAGATTCACTTGACCACGGCACTACCTGCTGCCTATTTGGAGAACGGACCAGACCATTTTATCCAGGATGACATTGCGCAACCGCGAGGAACACTTGGCCGCCAGGTACTTTTTTCTTCTTACTGTCTGCTGTGCGATTTGATTGTCTTGCTTTCGCGAGATCAGACGATGGTCGACGTCACATGCGGCGTCTTGACCGTCGTCGTCTCTCTGTGCTCTGTTTTGCGTTGCGTTGTTTTTCACCAGCCCATTGGACGGACATGCCTGTGCCAGGATGGATTTGCCAGCCGGCTCTCAGGAGATGAATACCATTGCCACTACGGATGAGATGTCGTTGCCCACGGATGCCCCATGGTTTCCCGGATCTAACACGAGCTTGACTTGACCGTCATACACTCAGATGTAGTGTTTGGCGTCATGTCGCTCTCCGTTCTGTCACTCTACCGTCTTGGCTACCTCGGATGTTCTCACGTTGCAGGACCAGACCACTGCTCCGCGATCTCAGCCGAGATGGGCGGTCTTCCATGGATTCCAACTACCTGGCAAGATCGTTCGACTAACTATACTCCACACGAGCTCAACTCCCGTCTGCTCGTTGGATCACTGGACTTCACTCAGGTTTCTGCACTGGCCGATTGCCGTGGCCCTCCTTGCTCACTGCGCGCATGGTATGCCATATTGAACCCCTCGTCCGGTGCTGGCCACTCTGTGTACATTCCGCCGCTTCCACTTACTATCCCAACCACGGAGCATACGTACGTTGTACCCAACGTCGTGGTTCACGGTTCATGGACAGTCCAAGTCTGGCCCTCGGAGACTGGTTTTTGTTTTTGCTTTCTGATTTACTTCTTATCGTTCAAGCATCGCGTTGACATTCTGATCAAACGTGGAGAGTTTGTGAACTGACGTATATTCGTGCCCAGCGAGGAGTTCTCTCCTTACCACCAGCCCGGCTCATACCTTTTCTCCCAGCCTTCGGAAGTAAAGTATTGGTGCCAATCTATCCCGTCCCAGGACGGACTCCCCTTGACTCCACCGGACACTGCCTCGGATTGTTCCGCTTCCGAGTACCCAGAGATGAACCCATCTTGGAGTCAGAGTCAGGCCTCTATGCCGGATGAGAAATGGTCCACAGTGCCGTCGCAGGACAACAGCACCATGATGCAGAACCCTGACAGTGATTGGAAGTTTCACGGCGCCACCGTCACTTCCCAGGATTTGAAAGCCATGAACGCTTCGTCCTGGTTGCATGCCTCGCAAGGTCCTGTAGATTTGGGCTTGTCGCCTGTCCTGAGCCATGAGAGCCAGAGCACGCACACCCTCAATTCTTTTTCGGAGCCAGATATGCCTTTGCTGCCACCCGGCTTGGACTTGTCCTTTATCAATGATGCCGCTTGGATGCCGTCCGCTCCTGTGACATACTCCTCCACCCACAATGGTCCACAGGATTGCTCCGCCGGCTTGATCTCCCCTCCACAGACTGTCCTCGACGGAGTGCCAGCGGAACATACCCACCAGGCTTATCATCCTTCATCTGTCATGTGCGGCCCGCCACAGCAGATGTACTACCCAGGTGCCGATGTCTCCAGTTCAGGAAGTGTTGTTTCGGACCCAGCCTCAAGCCATGGAAGGACGTTGCATCCGCGCACGGATATCCAGTATGGACCAGCTTTGCAGATCCACGGACATTACCGTGCTCTTCAGCCTCATTTGACAGGTCATGAAGCCACGCGTTCTACGATCAGAGTAAGTAGTGCTACAGGACATCCAAAGGAAGCCGTCGTATCCAGGGCAGCCTCCATCCACTCGGCAGGATATGTGGACCCACCTAGAGGTTCTCCCGTTGAACAGGTCGGCGCGCCATGCTCGGATGTTCCTTCTGTGCCCTACTTTGAGGACTCCACCAGCCAGGACTTCAACAACTTTATCCGGTATGACCAGGAAGACAATGTTCCTGCTGAGAACACGAGGTTAGACATCCGTCTTCAAGATACGAACGAATGTAGATCTGATGTGTTGTGCAGACTGCCCAGCAGCTGTGGTTCCGCGACGGCGCCTTCGCCTGCGACCGCAAAGCCTGTTTCAATCTCCACGGATGGACCCCGGCAATATCCAGCCATGTCTTCTGGAGTGCCCAATGTTTCCAATGAAACCGACGAGGGTCGCCACAGGAATCACCCACTCTACAGCGAAGGACCTTGCGCTGATGGACTCTACCACTGCCCATTCTCGAGTGACCCGAGCTGCCAGCACAAGCCCACCAAGCTCAAGTGCAACTATGAGTATGACCTTTCCGACATGAACCCGCCACGCCCATAATATTCTCGGCTAACATCTCTGCTCCCAGCAAATTCATCGACTCCCACCTCAAGCCCTTCCGCTGCAAGCACGACTCCTGCTCTAAGCAAGAATTCTCCTCCACCGCGTGCCTCCTCCGCCACGAAAGAGAAGCCCACGGCATGCATGGCCACGGCGACCGTCCACACCTCTGCTTCTACCCTGGCTGCGAACGCGGCATACCCGGGAACGGCTTCCCTCGGAGGTACAACCTGTTCGACCACATGAAGCGTGTGCACGACCATAAAGAGGAGTTGTCCGCACAGGATAAAGGCACATCCGAGTCTCAGCGCTCGCGCAAGTCGGCTGGCCGGAAGCGCAAGGCGACCACCCCAGCCGATGAGGCGCCCGTTGCTCAACGGGTGAAGACGCAGGCCGTACAAGAGCACGCACCGATGATGCTGATTCCACACGCCGGGTTCGCTCCGCAGCCCATGTCTGTCAGCCCGGAGATGGTCTCCCCTCCTGAGGATTTCCACCAACGTGCGGCGTCCAACCCTCACCACACTCGCCAGCGGATCTTGTATTCCCAGTGGGCGAACCAGAGGGAATTGCTGGAGTTTCAGATGTCCGCCGTCCGCAGCCCGGATGACGAGGCTAACCTTCAGCGCTTGTCGCAGAATATTGAGGAGTTGAGACGTCTTTCTCAGCAGGCTCGATTGGGCTGAATGAACAGTTGGAAAACGGGATATGTCGAAGGTGAGCTTCGATTAATGCGTGACCGATGCTTGGACTTTACTGACTGTGCCAGACATGTCCCACAGGAATTACTTTTTGATCCGCCAAAGGAGACTTGTGATCTAGAATCTGATCTGGGAACTACCATCGGACTTCCGGCTTACCAAGGACAGAGACGTCCGTCTTACTGGCTTTTAATGCCATCCTTGAAATGCCATGTCATTGTCTGACCAGACGCGGAGCATACCCGGGAGAGGAGACGGCGTGTTTGCCACAAAATCCATGCCAGTGGACAGTCAAGCCATGGGTCATTGCCCATTCACGGGGAAAGGAAGTGCCGAAAGGAACCCAAATGGATGGCCAGTAACTGCGCGCTCCGGCCAAGGAGTTGTCCGATATGCACTGGATTCTGCCGGCTGTGTTTCACTTCTTGTGAAGAGCGTAGAAGTCGCCGTTTGGTACTGCAGTAGGCCGCGCTAGTGACTTTGAGAATGTTGGAGATTGCTGTTGAGCAGATGGATATCGAGAACAGATTGAGGATGAGATTGAGATGGGGGAAATATTAGGATAATAGAATGGTCTGAAGTTTTTTGAGAGTTGCAAAACGGTCAATAATTAATCACACGGAACTTTGATCCACTCCCGTCGCGGTAGCAGCAGCCTGCAACCTCAGCTCACGCGCCTTGATGACGTCCGGGTATCTGTGTGGCATACATCCTGCGCAGCGGCAGGGCTCGACAAAGACGCTCTCATTCTCTCATTTGTGACACTGTTCGGATGTGGTCCGTACTTTGTCCTTGGCATATTGAAATCTAAAGGAGTCGTGATTCGCAAGTCGAAGAAGGATGGGGCAAGGAGCGAGCGGAACGAAGTCCTGTACATGCGCCTGCATGCTCTGACGCATAGCACGTCAGGGCGTGTCGCCCGTTGTGAGGGCTGTGTGAGGCCTGTGAAGATGGGAAAAGTGGTAGAATTGTTTGTCTTCTTCAATCGTGCTGAACAGAAAGGAATGGGACTGGAGGAGGGAATGCAAACGGGCGATAATGAGCGTGAAGTGAATGGAGAACCGGCCAGATAGAAGACAGACAGACCGTGAGGGAGTCGCCGTCAGGGGTCTGTGATAGTTCTAATTCAACATGCATGCGTTGTGCTTACCTTCCACTGTCGAGATTCGACAAAACTGTGACATGTCCGTCACGCATGCCGTGCAGGCAAACCCATCGAGTAGAGGATACTGTCACATGCGGTCAGCTACAATATCGGCAGTCGGATGTCCATTTTCCCGACTTCGGCCCGCAGTGTCATCAGCGGCCTTGCTAAATCGAAGATAGGTGCGCCTATCGATCCCACGGATCCATACAATGGATACCACAGCTCCGTTGAAAGAGCAAGTCTGCCGTTCGAGCATCATGCTCGAATGATCCCTCGGACACGGATTTTGACCGAGGAAACATGTTCACCCATCGTCGACTTCCAACGATGGTCGTTTCGTCTCTGATCGCCCTCCGGCGCGTTTCGAACTGCTCGGAGGATTTCCCCATGGGTCTGGCCTCTACCTAGCATCGCCTGTTTCTCATATAGCAAGACCCCTCCGTGTCCAGACACCCATGCAAACAACCCCACCGGCCAGGGAATTCATCATCGCCTCTGATCGACTCGTCTGTCTGAGTTGTTCACTGTGAATTGTACTACATATCTCCCCGAATGCAGGCACTACCGCGTCTTCACACCTGCGCTTCTAGAACCTTATCGGCGTCGACTTTTCGTCCTCTCGCATCTTCCTCTCTGTTGTTCCACGTCAAACCAACAACACAACCACATCACATCCAGATCCGCACCGCAGCCATGTCTTCCGCCACTACATTCTACGACTTCAAGCCCGTCGACAAGAAGGGCGCCGCCGTCCCGCTCTCCGACTACAAGGGCAAGGTCGTGCTCGTCGTCAACACCGCCTCCAAGTGCGGCTTCACACCTCAATTCGAGGGTCTCGAGAAATTGTACAAAGGTATGCCATGTATCCCACACTGCTTCACCAACTCTCACACCTCTGACACGCCTCCTCTCTCACAGAACTCAAGCCCTCCCACCCCGACTTCGAGATCATCGGCTTCCCATGTAACCAGTTCGGCGGCCAGGACCCGGGCAGCAACGACGACATTCAGAGCTTCTGCCAGCTCAACTACGGCGTCTCATTCCCCATCATGGGCAAGACCGAAGTCAACGGCGACAAAGCCGAGCCCGTCTGGGAGTGGATGAAGAAGAGCAAGCCGGGTCTCATGGGTCTGCAGCGCGTCAAGTGGAACTTTGAGAAGTTCTTGATCGGAAGAGATGGGCTGGTCAAGGGACGATGGGCTAGCACCACCGCCCCGGAAAAGCTGAAGAGCGCCGTCGAGGAGGAGCTGAAGAAGCCTGCCGCGTGACTCGGAAAGCTGTGAAGACCTTTTTGTCTATCTATTGGCATGCTCGCTTTTAGTCTGGTAACTTGACGAATCGCAATGATACCCTCTTTTCAGCTCATGTCGACTCCATACTTTTCTCTCATCTGCAACGATATCAGTGCTTGAACGAAACGTAGTGCATGCCTCACGATCACTCACCTCACCAATATCCAACGCAACTAGGAACCTCGACACGGTGTTATACGCACACACAGTACTCGTCAACTCCACCACCTCCCGATCACTAAACAATCCCTTCACCGTCTCAAATAACCCATCCTTCACGATGATGCCCCTCGTCATCGCCTCCGTATACCTAAACACCGCCAAATGCCTCTCATCCAACCCCTCCCCATCCCACTTCTCGTCCTTGAGCTTCTCAATCACCTCCTTACTCAACATTCCACTCCGCTCCAATATCGGCGCATGCTGCTCAAACTCGTAATGCGCATAGTTCAGCGTCGCAACGCGGCAGATGGCCAATTCGCGGATGGAGTCCGGGAGCGTGGTTTGTGTCCGAATGGCTTTGAGGAAAAAGTTCCAGCCGTCGGCGACGGGCGGAGCGTGCAAGAGGGCTTTGTCGAGGGCGATGAGGTTTCCTCCGCGGCGTTCTTTGACGCGTTCGACGATGGCTTGGTCTTCGGGTGAGGACATTTGAGGGTCATCTGGGATGTATGGGAGACGCATGTTGACGGTGGACACGGGATTTCTGCGGATTTGGTGAGTAGAAGAGACCTTTCCGATGTCTCGTCAAGGCAAGTGGTGAAAAAGTGTTATGTAGTAGCAAGATTGAATATGACTCTCTCTTAAATATATATCCACAGCTCAGAACAAACAGATCACCCCGCCAGCTACTCAGCGACTTCGGCCAGGGAAAGAGGAGGGACCAGTACGGCTTTCCAGATCTTCCTTGGACCAGAAACATGCTTCTGTGGTTGCCCTTTCCATGCGAGCCGTTTACTTTATTCGAACATCACTTTCAATGAAATCTCGATCTCCTTCGTTCCAATAATAACACGGTCTCTACGAGGAGTAGCTGGGAAGGGTTGTTCTTGTCCCATGGCTGCGGAGAGACGAAAGATCACAAACAACACATCAATGCCATGAGAAGTTGAGAACCTCTCTCGAACATGGTCCGTAAAAGCAAGCTTCCGTCAGGACCAAAGGCCAAAGCAGTCAAACCGTCGAAGCCATCGAAAAGCGTCCTTGTGAAGGAGACACCAGTCGCGCCTCCTGCTCCCACTGTCCCGATAGAGCTTCAGCAAAAGTCTCTGAACATTTTCCGAGACGCTCTTAATCCATCAAGTGAGGAGACTAGCACCACTCTTCAAGAAGTCAAGGGCCATCTCTTCAATCGAGACTTTGCTTCGGCGTTCGGCAAGGAGGAGTACCTGCGCGTGTACGCTGGACGATGGAGTCCCAGTCGAGCCCTCGGGTACACGCAGATCCTGCTCGATGTGCAGGAGTTGATCGAGAGAGAAAAGTGTGACTCTGGTGAAGATGTCGACTCGCCGTTCAGAGTTCTCTGTATTGGAGGCGGCGCCGGCGCAGAACTCGTTGCTCTAGCTGCATGGGCGAGTCTGGAGGAGACCGCAATTCTAAGATTACAAGCGACATTTCTCGACATTGCAGCTTGGGGTCCAGTCGTCACAGCGCTTCATGGTGCGGTAACGAGCCCGCCTCCACTATCTCCATACGCTTCCGCTACAGCCAAGGAAGCCAATATACCGCTTCTTTCCGAAGATGCTTTCAAGGCCGCCTTCCAACAACAAGACGCTCTACAGATTACCCAAAAGGAACAATGTCAGCAACTCTTTGGTTCGAGCGTCCTGATAACGATGATGTTCACTCTCAACGAGCTGTACTCCACGTCGATGGCTAAGACGCAGCAGATGCTCACCCGCATCACTGCCAATGCTAGCCCTGGAACGATTCTCCTCGTGGTCGATAGTCCGGGAAGCTATTCCACAGTCTCAATGAATGGAACGGAGAAGAAGTATCCCATGCAGTGGCTGTTGGACGTTACGCTCACTGGGCCACCGAAGAAAGGTCCGGAAGGTGTGGAAGGCACGGTAAAATGGGAGAAGCTGTTGGAGGATGAGTCGAAATGGTTCAGACTTCCGGCCGGATTGAAGTACCCGATTGAATTGGAGAACATGAGGTATCAGATTCATCTCTATCGACGCTTGGGTGCGCATGGAACGGAAGAGACCTGAGCGACAGTTCAGACAGTCAAGAGACATCATCGATGCACGGCGCCTTACAGTAAAATAGCCTGTCTGCGAAAGACCGTCACGGCCAAATTCGGACGAACGTCGCGCATGCGGGACCGGGTCTATCGCCAGTGGCCAGCAGGACAGGAGGTCAGCCCAGGCACTAACACTACACGTCACGTTACGAGCTTGGAACATGGAAGGTTGAAAGGGAACGAATCATCGTTTCAGGTGCGTTTGATTCGAGCAGGCATTGTACTACGGACTCACTCGTCTGCCGCATACGCCCGCCATTGTGATTGCTACTGTCGATGACAGCTCGTTCGAGTAGTCATCTCCAGCGACGGCTTCACTCATCCGCCGAATTCACTTGCTATTGTCCAGCCTCGAGCTCGTCTCCAAGTCATCGATGCCATGAGAGCAGCGAACTCTAGACCAAGTTCCACTGGATGTTGAACTTACCTAGCATGGAGAGATCAGTCATGCGTCGAACGTCAATTCGCGGCTCTTTCAATGAACATACCTGGTGGGTCGAGAGCGCCACCCGTGAGGGCCTTGAACGCCGCAACCGACAGGTCGAGGTGGTCCGCGTCGCAGCTGGGGCAGGTGTCGGCGACTTTGGCGGTGATGGTCTTGCCCTTGCCGTTGTTGCCTTCGCCTCCGCCGCTGTTGGTGATGGTGACGGTCTGACCGCAGAGAGCTGTCAGGAAGACGATGGGTGTCAGTTCGGGTCCTTCAATGGGAATGGAGGGGGGCGAGCTAAGACGTACCGTTGCCCGACTGGGCGATGGCGACGATCATGTCGTTGTCGCTGTGGGCGGTGCCGCAGGAGCCGGCGACGCCGCCCTGGGTGTAGTAGGTGGCCACACCGTTGTAGATTGGACCGCGCTTCTCGATGGCGATGGCGAGAGCGGTGCCGGCGAGGGCTGCGATGGTGAAGAGCTGCATCTTGATGCAGTGGGTGTGGAAGGTGTCTTGGTGTAGGAGTGGGTTGATGTGTTGGAGTTAGAGGTAGAGAATGTCTTCGAGAAGAAGGTGTGCGAAGTGGCAAGAAGGAGATATTTAAGGGAGAAGTTGCCTGTTGTCAAGTCCAGGACACGGGGTGAATGGGCTGAAGAAGTGAATGAAAGTGGAAAAGCGAGTGAGGTGAAGTGAGATTCTTCAACCTTTCTTGCACATTTGCCTGCTCCATTCACTCGCGGACCTTACTGTGGCCAACCTTGCTACTTCCAAAACATCTTCACATGCCTCTGTGATCGTTAGACGCGCTCTTTAAAAGGCTCCAGCCGCCTTGCAAGGCACGCTCGTTGAAGTTTAGCCCGCCTTACACTAGGACTAGTAGCAGATCATTTCACTCTTGTCCGTGCCACAACAAGATTGAAAATGAAGTCGAATTCCGCTGGTAGAAGTGGTTTCGGCGGTAGGACTCACCATCGCATTGTTGGACGTGCGGCTACGGATCCGTCGCCAAGGCTTTCACGTGCAAGACCGTCTTGTACATCGACTGCATTAAGCCAGTGCGGTCTTGTCATCGCATCAAATGGTACATGAAAGAGAGAGAGAGAGAGAGAGAAAGAGAGAGAGAGAGGCAAACAGCGTTGAACGATGTCATAAGTATAGCATTGACCGACCACGGCCACTTCTACCGCACACATTGTCCCGCCCGAGCACGCATGAGCAAGAAGTAAGAAAAAGTCCATTCCATCCGCCAGAACAGACCAAACAGAACGCCGTGCTTTCCCATCCCGAAATCCGTCTCTCATGCCATTGCGAACCGTGAAACATCAACACCTCCATCATGGCGCTACTTGCAAACACCTTCTGTGACCTGGATACGAAATACAGTGCTCATCATGCGCAAATCAAATGCCACACTAAGAACTCTTCTGTGCGCGAAGTGCTTGTGGGGCTCCAACACTGCCGACTCTGCCGCTGGTCTTGCGAACACTAGTCTTGCCCTCGGTGCTACGACGGATCGGCGAAGAGCGCTTGCCGACACTCAAGCTGCCAACTCCACTACCGCTTCGAGCACCTGGAGTCCTGGCGCGTGAAGGCGTTGCGCCGACCGGTGTCGCTTCCATTTCATCGACCGTTTCTGGTCGGTTCTCGGAATCGCTGGTATCCGTTGGGACATCCCACTTGGTTGTGGTGGTGGTTGTAGTCGTGCAAGACACTGCCCTGCGCTTTCCACTACGGCTGACTGGCGACTGGCTGGCCTTGCGAGCGAGCATACGTAGAGCATATTCGTCTTCACTTTCGTTGGGACGAGCAACTCGGGTTCGCTGCACACTCACGCTTTCGCTGTCGGGCTTGACGTCGAATGGCTGATTCTCGGTCATTACCCGTCGACCACCGTAGATCTTGTTTGTCTTGCGAGGCTGCCCTGGAGTTGGCGCTGGGAGGTTCTCATCCGCGACTCCCAAGGTGTTCTTCAGGTCCTCAGTAGAGCTATATCCTGCAGTGGACCCCTCGTTGTTGGTGATTTCACCCAACGCCCGTCGCGGGCTTGCAACGTGTCGCTCTGCGTTTGGAGGAGTGAAAGTTTGGCCGTTGCTCGCCACCCTCCTACTAGCGGATCGTTGAAGTCTCGTTGGTGTTGCCGGAGGCATATATGCCAGAATCTTTTGCTTGAGAGTGTCTTCAAACCACCACTCCCGGAATGTTCCTTGATTCAGGTGCAACCAGTGCTGCTGCGGCCCGACGACCATGCCTGGACGCATGAATCTCATGAATGCAATGACCTCATTTGCCGTGAAACCATGGCGGTATATCAAGTAGGCCCCAATGAGACATCCTGTTCGGCCAAGCCCAGCCTTGCAGTGGACTGCGATACCCTTGCGATCTCTGTTGATGGTGTTGTGAGCCAGATCCACAAACTTCCGCACGATGCTCAATGCCGGACACGTGCCGTCATCGAAGATCATGTCCATGTGTCTTATCCCGAGTGCCGTGAAGTAGCTCGGCGAGTAGAGTTCAGAATTCAGTCGCACGACCAAACCAATTCCACGTTCGGCAAAGTGTCCGAGCACGTTCTTGAATGGCTGTGGAAGCGTCCTGTCGCGTGCTAATGCCGAGACTGATCTCGGAAGTTGTGCATATAGCGGATCGGTCGGTGCAATGACTGTTGTCGGCTGGTGTTGTGGTGATGCAAAAGCCAAGAAGTCGGGCGATATCCAGTTGAAATCTCCCATATCCACGCGCTCGTACTTTTCATACTCTTCAAGGCTGAACTCTTTGAGACCGACCAGTCCTTCCTCCTTGGCCTTCCAGACACCATATACCACATCTTGGATTGTGAGAGAGTAGTCCGCCTGGCTGTAGCCGGCGTCGCGGAATGGCATGCAAGGCGGATCCATTTGCGCAATGGGCGCGAGAGCGAGATGAGGTGGCCAGTTTTGGATCAGAACCATGTATGTTGCAAGAATGCACGCTGCATTTGCCCGACCTGAAACACTCGTTAGTCTGCGCCCAATCGATTGGGCAAGTGAACAATTCACATACTGCGCGAGTCGGCATGACTCCAGAAAACCACTGGCTTGTTCTCATTGTCCGGGTGTCCAAGCACTTCATGCAGTTGTACGGCGAAGCGGTAAAGGTGCCCAATGTGCAGCGGGCCAAAATCGGCGTGAAAGGCATTGTATAGGAGAGTTCGGTCGATCGAAAAGTAATGCGGAGGCTGAGAAGGGATCGTTCCAGAAGCATTCTGTGGTCCTGCTTGTGCTCGCGATGATCTCTTGTTCGGTGATCGGGACTGCTTGGGCGCTGGGTATGGGAATGGTGTCTTTTCGTCGGGAGTGTGGGTGTAAGATGCGAGGTAAAGTCGATCTGTAAAGGTTAGAATAGCCATGTTAGTAATGTGGTCCGAGAAGCACATGAGTGCTCATGGAGGACTGAACTCACTCTCAATGTACTCGATCACCTGGCCGTAGCTGGTAACGGAAGGCACTTCCCCTCTGCTGCCCGAGGAGCGGGGAGAGTGCGGCATGTCTGCGTAGAGCGCCTTCCTGCTGATATCAACTCTGTTGATCTATGACAGAGGGCAGGGAAGGAGTGATGTGCCGATGCTGTGTTAGATTTGAATGGCAAGAATGCAGTGTCGGTGAATGCAATGGCGCAGATCGATCGAGTACGCTATGACATGAGATGGCGACGGTATCGGAAGAGGAGATGGAGTATGAATGTCGACGGTCGAATGGTTGCAAAGAAGTGTAGGAACAGCACACGCTCGAGCGGCCTTGTGTGGTTTGGATTGTAGTCAGAATGTACAGAGCGACCTGACGTTGCTGTTATGGACGACTTGAGCTTGTTGTGTTGTGAAGTCCGTGCGCTCTTTCCCCAAAACAATCCGTTGTCTAGGAAGGGAAGGAGCGGCCGGCAAAATACATGGGACGCGGGCCGTTCCTCCTCCACGACTTAATGTCAACGGCCGACAGAACGATACATATTTGAATCAACAGAAAGGTCTCAGAGCGAGCGCCAACAGGACAACGAAGAAGTACTGGCGTTGCATTTGCACGCCGCCGAATTCCTGCAGCTCAATTGCCTACGGTGGTCAGATAAACTTGGTGGGCCTCGCTCCCAAGTTACCTGGACGGTGTCCGCTTCTTTGCTGCGAACAAATATCACACCGCCCCACCGTACTGCCGAGAAGATGCTCATTCGAAGAGGCAAAGCGGAAGGATGGCTACACTGGGATGTCGATGCTACGCAGCAATGGGCCAAGTCGAGCGGTATCAAATTCACGAGCGCCACGCCAGCCATTGTCCCAGGAAGAGGCATTGGACTACTGGCCGACCACGATCTTTCCTCGTCGCCTCCGGACGAGATGCCACTGGAGGTCCTCGCCATCGCAGAGGACTTGGTACTCTCTTTGGAGACGATAAAACAACACGCATTATTTGATCGCGATTTCCGAGAAGTGCTTGAGAGTCTGGGCGAATTTGGTGCGGTAGGTGACTATGTGTTTGTGTGTCTTCGTGTAAGCGAACGACCATATTGTGGGCCGATGCATCTGACTTAATTCTTTCCCGACTATGGTCAGCTCAGAGCTGATTCCCTACCTTTTCAGACTCCTCGCGGAGCCATTCTTACCTTCCTCTTGTTCAACGCCACCATCTCATGCCCTCACATTGCAGAAAAACTTGGAGTTCACAGCGCATTCACCGAGTAAGCAGCAGAGATGATGTCCTCTCAAAATTCGAAAGTCTGCTTGACCGATCGACATACTGACTAGTAGCACAGATATGTCAAGACACTACCGTGTGAACATCTACCAACATTTTGGACTCCTGATGAACTGAGCCTGCTAGTCGGAACAACATTGGCTCCGGCGATGTCCGCAAAGTTGAAGAGTCTCCGCCGCGAGTATGACCTGCTCTGCAGCTTGACAGAGACTCGATGGTACAAGATCGTGGATTCACACATAAGCTTCGACGACTGGTTGCAAGTCGATGCATTCTTTCGCTCCCGTGCGCTGGAATTTCACGGTAACTGCATGATTCCTGGGCTTGACTTGGCAAGCCACGCTGCGGGTGAAGGGACCAATACGTTCTACGATCGTCGGGATGGGTGAGTACCGTCAGCCTTTCGTTTATCTTGTGGTGCTGATGTGGAGAAATCCAGGAATTATGTTTTATGGCTCATGAATGGCAAGGAAGTCAAGAAAGGTCAAGAGATTACAATAACTTACGGCGACGAGTATGTACCATCATGATCAGGTTCGGAAAGTTGTTGAATGCTGACCCTCATTCACAGAAAGGGCGCCTGCGAGTACGTCGTCGTTTCATGAAGGACTACAGGTGCTCTGCTGACCACTCGTAGGATGCTGTTCTCTTATGGCTTCATTGACGATGACATGGAATCGGCGGAGACGTTGTTCTTGAGTCTGGCCATCGCAGACGACGACCCTTCCAGGCTCTCGAAGATGAAATTTGCGGACTGTGCACCGGGCTTCAAACTGATCGATACGACGGACCGAACTGCCGTGCAGAGCGTTGCCAGCGGAAACATCGATTGGACCGGTGACTTCATCTGGCTGTTATGCGTGGACGAGAGCTTCCAGTTCCAGCTCGCAAGAACCGTCGACGGGGCAGAAGAGATCGAGGCCACATTCCAAGGAGAAGCGCTCTCTGATGCCCGCCACCTGCGTCGCAAACTGTCCCAATCCCCTCTCTGGGATGTATATCGACTTCGGGCAGTCGTAATTCTTCAGCAGCGGGTATACGACCAGCTACAAGTCTTGTACAGCACTCAAGAGGATGTCGAGAGGCAGCCGCATGGCGACAGGTCCACAATTGGCGAGTCGACCTTTGAGTTGGCAATGAAGCTGCGGCGCCTTGAGTTCGGACTGTTAGAGACAGCATACGAAGATTTCGAGCGGCAGGTCAGTCAGTCCATTTTCATATTGTTGCTTCCTTCTTTGGTGGCAATCGCTGCGCTCTGTCCTTCTGTGTCGTGCCCGGAGAATGCTGGCAGTTTGCTCGTGCCGATCAGCAAATCGAAATTGTCCTTCTCGAAGCACAGTCACGGCGTCGCATCGTCGGTCACTGAACAGGCAGAGCTGACTTCTCCCGCGCAGAAATTGGAGCTTGCAGAAATGCCGGTGGTCAAGGATTACCTTGCAGAGATATCAAATCCTCGACAAGAACGGTCCAACGATGCCGATGACTTCTCGTGAAGCGCGACTTTCTCCGCAATGTTTGGACAGGTACCTCTGTTCCTTGCCCAAAGCTTATTCCGACAAGTTGTGGGGTGGTTCGATGGTGTACCATCTACGTCACGCTTGCTGCTGCTTAGGTGGTTGAACGACTCGAGGGTCGTGCAGCAGGCGTGCGAGCTCACTTCCGCACCAATACCTCGCAGGCTTGTATCTACATACTGTACATCGGCCACAGCTGAACATTCACATCATGGGGATGTGTGTACGATCTGAAGACGAGACATCGTAGATTTGTGCTACCTTCCGCCAAGATCTTAGTCTCAGACGCTCAGACCACCTCGTTCGGGCCAATTAGGTGCAAGCACCTAGCCCTTCTCTAGGTAGTCTGAGGGCCTAACTCGGGTTTTTGTTAGATAGAGGGTTAGCTTTATATGCGTTTTGCACCAACATAGAGGGTTAGCGACTAAGAACAGAATTTGCCCTCGACAGCGACTACGTAATAATAAGGACGAATCTCGAAAATCCGGAACGGTTATTTTATAGCTAAAGCTCGTCTCTCGGAGCGCGTACTTCTTTTATATCGATAGCTGTTGTAAACAAAAAGCCTTAGGCTTTCGCGTGTTTTTCGAAAAATTCTTATTTATTAGTAACTTTTTCGAAATCTACGAAAGCCTACTCCTCTTCCAAAACACGCTCGATTTTTTTCTTTACCTCGGTATCGTACTTAGCGGACTCGGCGCTATAAAATAACCGTACGGGTTTTTTAAATTTCGTTGGTTTTGTTGCGCTCGTGTTGCGCTCGTTTAGTGTGCTAACTCTCTATCTAAGAAGACAGCTGTTGCGCTCTCAGACTATACAGGAAGGTGCCCCCGAAGGGGATTAGCGCCGCTAAGTATAGTCTGTGCGGCTGAGACTACCAAGATCTGAAGCACTGCACCACTCCGATACTGTTACTTGATGAGAGCAGTTGACAGGGTTCAGCTGGAGGGACACCAGGATACAACGCCTCTTGTGTCTTGAGAGTGAGCATTGCGTTGCTTTTGAAGCCACCATCGGTGCCGTTCTCATGCCCCGCATTCGATACTCAATTTTATGCAACCAAGCTGCCAGGGAGACCCCTCGGCCAGCAACACCATGATCATCGCGCTCATCACAGCGACCGTGCGTCAAGCTTGCTTTCTTCGTTCGAGAAGCGGAAGGTTCCGGCTGATATGCATGATGCCTGCAGCTTTGTACGGTATCGCAAGTGAGCGTAGCGGTGGGCTCGCCAAAGCAGCCCTGCGATAAGCGATGCTCCAGAGCTCCGGGCGACAGTCGTCGGATTCTCGGCGCAGGGGAAGGTTTGACACCAGTGATTCGCTGGTCTGGTCTGATCTTAGCTGATCACTCCTCCGATGGGAAACAGCTTCAACTCTATCTATCCGCCTCGCCAATGGCATTTCTTGATTGCTGGTAGCTCTGCTCCGCAAACTGGTCGTGTGAGAGGCGCAAAGCATGGCGTTTCCCCAGACTCTTCCTTCGGGGGCGCCCTTGATCAACGGATTGAGGAGTCTCCACAAACTCCCGCTCCCATAATCTCATCCTACACCCGAATCTGCTGGAACGAATGACCGGTGGACGGACACCTCTTTGCAACCCTCAACACTTTGTTGTAATAACACGGACGATCCAATAATCAGCGCCTGCAGCTTGTGACCGCCGAAAAGAGCCGGGAGAAGGGCTCGAGCCGACGACCACGCCGACTTCATACCAGAGCCAGTATATTGTCGCGGACTACATCCCGCCAACATGCCTGGCATTCTTCCCATGAAGGTCATTAAGGTGGGCACGAACGCACAGAGCCGGATCGCTCAAGCCTGCGATAGGTCAGTCAACCTCAACGTCGGCCAACCCGACGGCCATTGACCAGTGTTACACAACAGATGTCGAAGCAAGAAGATCCGCTGTGACGGCATCCGACCGTGCTGCTCGCAATGCTCCAACGTCGGCTTCGAATGCAAGACGAGTGACAAGCTTAGTCGAAGAGCGTTCCCACGAGGTTACACAGAGTCGCTCGAGGAAAGAGTACGCGCGTTGGAAACCGAGGTCAGGGAGTTGAAGGACTTGTTGGACGAGAAGGATGAAAAGATTGACATGCTGTCACGGATATCACCAAACTCGGCACATTCCATACAAATTACATCTCTGCGGCGACAGTCGACGCCGTCCGAAAAGTCTGCTGCCCAAGCGACTGAATCCCCACCCAAGGACGACGTGTTCAAGGTTTCACAGTCGCCATATCTTCTCGGCGAAGATGGTGCGGACTCGTACTTTACGGGCACTTCAAGCGGGCGGACATTCATCGAGGCTTTCAAAACCAGAGTGCAGGAAGATGGGCGATCGACGAGCGAGATTGATACCGGACTGCTACTTGCTAGCGGTCCCAAACCGGAGTCTACGAATGGCTTATCAACGCCCATCGTCTTCAAGGCGCCACCACGGCTTGTCTCCGACCAGCTTGTCAACATTTTCTTCCAGGAGTGGGCGCCGTTATACCCAGTTCTTCACCGGCCGACGTTCTTGACCTTGTACGGCCGCTACGTTGCCGACAGCGACGAGATCACGGACCGTTCAGAACTTGCACAGCTTAACCTGGTCTTCGGTATCGCTGCTCTATCGAGTGGCTCGAGAACTTCGGGCGACTTGGAAAGCTTTGAGACACAGTGGAAAGCTGCTCTGGACTCGATCATTACTGACAACTCCATGGGGACACTGCAGGCACTAATTCTGGCACAGATCTTCTGCGTGCAGCAAGGCAATCTGACCAGACTTCTCACCTACAAAGGGCTATCTTCCAGCTTGTCGGCACGTCTTGGTCTCCACCAATCGCAAAAGCGATTCGCTCTGGGAACGTTGATCTGCGAGACCAGGAAGAAGGTCTTCTGGACGCTGTACAGTGTCGATTGCTTCACTGCTGTCGTACTTGGCCTACCCAGACAATTGAAAGACGACGACATCAGCTGCGAATTTCCTGTTGACGTCGACGACGAGTACGTGACAGATCGTGGCTTTCAACCCACTCTGCCCGGCGAGTCAACCAAGCTGTCCAGCGCCTTGGCTCTCTTCAGCGCATCGCAGATCTTGTCCAAAGTTCTCGAAGAAGTCTACCCGGCCAAGACGTCGTATGAGCTGTCCTTCAAGAAGCTCAGTGAGCTCTCGGACGAGCTAGACGCCTGGAGCGGCGCTTTGCCACCTCATCTACGACTACAATTTACACAAGACAAGCCGAGCACCGGCACTATCAGCAGCAGATCGCCACTGCTGTCGCTGACCTACCACTATATCCGCGCGTTGATCCACCGACCAGCCATTTGTGCCTCCCTTGGTTCGCGGTCTTCGTCTTCGATGATCGCGCTAGCCAATTCATGCAAGCACATGATCCAGATTGTGCAGCTGCTGGATGAGAGATGTCTGAGCTTTACGTTCTGCCTCAACCGTGACGAGACCCTTGTCCTCGCCGGATTTGGTCTGCTATTCCAAGGACTGAGCTTGGATGCTGGATCCAAGATGCTGAAAGACAACAACAAGATGATCTCGTCTGCTGTACAAGTTTTGAACAAGACAGACGCACCCTGCGCAGCTGAATTTGAGCGCGTCGCGACTTCGTTCATCGGAGCACCTACACAGTCACTACCACCACCACCGGCCGCGGCCAAGCCAAAGGCCAAGATTCCTGCACTCTCGCGCCACAATTCCGACGGTGGTCCGACGACACAGCCAGCAATCCTGCCGTCCTCAACCAGAAAACAGCTCAAAGCGATTGCATCTCGCTTTACCGCTACCGGGACATCGTCGAACAAGCTTGATACTTGTGATAGTGGCCGCAGAGCGACTGCTCATACCATCTCCCTGCACCCGTCTAGCGTCCTGACGCAAAGTCAGCCATCACTGATGCCGGCGATTGCTCGGTCTGAGCCTGCCCGCAGTCCAGAGAACATGCACAGTCGTCCGACATCCACTGCAGCTTCACGCCCTTCTGCGCCGCCGCCACAGCTGAGACCGAAGCCTCGGACGCTCCCGCAGGCTCTTCCAAATCTCGATTACTTGTCCTTTGGAAACGAACCGGACGTTGCTTCCGACCCTGCCAAACTCCAGAATGTCCAACCGGTCAAAACCGAACCCGGCCCAACCGACTGGGAGAAGCTGCTCGGCAGTCTCGACAACGGTCAGACGAACATTTTTGATGCATGCTACGGTGGACCTCCTGTCGATGCTCTCGACACACCTCCCATGAGTCTGTCCAACGCGGTTCCCGTGGCGACACTGGGTGATAATTCCATCGCCTGGAACGCCGATTTGTGGGCGCTCTGCCCTACAGAAACCAATACCAGCGCTAGCTCTGGTCCCGGCTCCGGCAGTGGCCAGGCCGCTAGCATACTGTCTTTCAGCACTGATGAGGGATTAAGCAGTACTGAGGAATCCGCCACGGACTGGACGAGCGCGGGCAGCCACAACGAGGGTTTCATTGTTATGCCGAGCGGGGATGACTTCTGGCAGTGAGATGGCTGGAGTGGATGAAAAAGAAGAGAAGAAAATGACAATTGATGAGCGCAGGCGCACGGGGAACTGACATGGTTTTCGAAGCGACAGATTGAAAGGTGTTCGCGGACAACGCTTGTAATGTATTGATAGGTAATCCAACGACACAGCGACGGACATTATGGACTGCTCACCTAGTCTCTGATTCCAAGTGCCACCTCGTGGCCTTCATGCGCTGTGCCGCCGCACGTTCGTTCGCATGGTCTCATCATAGGCCATGTGGCCGTCTCAGGGACGTAAAGCTGTCACAAGCCGTAAACGCTGTGGTGAATATGTGGACCACGACGCTCCTTCCACAAGACCAATGACGTACCCCCTTGCTAAGCGATCACAGATCACAAGGCAAGTGCGAGTGCAACTTCTTGAGGAAGAGCGATGCCTAAAGAGCCCCGACTGGACTTAGACCTCTCGCAGACGACAAATACTTCACATACCCTCTCGGCGACTTCTAACATTCGCAAAGTCCAATTCCGCAACCATCGACACCTCGCAGCCATGACCGACAAAGACAACAGCACTCTCCAGTCATATGTTGATGTGAGCCGCAACCAAGATACTGACCGTTGGACGGCACTGACCTCGCAACAGAGCGCCACAGGAGCAGTGCAAAGCGCCGTTGGCTCTCTGACAGGCAACACCACCGACCAAGCCCGAGGACAACGTACTTACCAATCCAACACCCACGTGATATCCTCTCCATCTGACTCGTCCAACAGAAAAGAAAGAGGTCGCCCACACCAAGGATGAGCTCTCTCATGCCGGCGCCAACATCGGAGGACATTCTATCTCGGCCTCTGGTGTAGCGAAGAACGACCCGAACCGCAACGAAGGTAGCTGGAACCAGACTGTCGGCTCGGGAAAAGAGTTTGTAGGCGGAGCGTTGGGTCTCGATGGATTGAAGAAGGAGGGACAGCAGCAGTGAGTTCCACGTCCTCGATAGCGTCGTAATTCAGACCTCGACGTGCTGACTGATGCGATTGTGAGCAGGAACGAAGAAGGCAAAGCCCAAGAAGCGGCTGGCCAATTCAATGATCTCGGGACTGGTGTCATGAATCGTGTTTCTGGCACTGTTGGCGGTGCTTTCGCGGGTCTGACGGGCGATCGAGAGGCTCAGATCAAGGCTCAAGAGAAGCATGATCAGGGGAAGACGTTGCAGAGAGGTGTAGAATCGGAGGTGTCGAAGCAGGCTCAGTAGAGCACAGGGGGTGGGACGGGAGGGTGGTTGGTGGGTGGTTGTCTGCAGACTGCGATGGATAATTGTCGTTCCATTGTCGCGGTTTCGATCTGCATGAAGCCTATTTAAACGAGCGTTGCTCAAAGGTTGGCCCGAAGGGGGCGAGACGCATTTGGTATAGTAGCGGGAGCGGCCGAAATTTCGGGAGCGGCCGAAATTTCGAGTAACTAACGATGCTTGGCATTTAGCTTCACTTACTTTACTTTATGCATTAATACGAGCTATTCTTTTCTATAGTAGGGATCGCTACTTAGAAATAAAAAGACGGTATAATAGGGCGAGGGTAAAGGAGGAAGTTAATAATAGGAAGAAATATAAACGAAACATTATAACTTTACGCCCTCGTCGTAACCGTCTTAGTCCTATAAGTTTACTACTACTACTACTACCTCCGCTCCGCTACTATAGATAGCTCTCCGTTACGCTACTCGCTCTCGCGAGCTATAAGTAATATCGGTAGTATAGTAGCGAATAGTATCTAATACTATATATAGCATATTTTCTTCGAAGACGCTACCGTTATATAGTAACGCGCCGCCGAGCGTAAGATCGATTAGCTCCGCCTTATAATGTAGTATCTAACTACATATATAGAGATTCGTTAGTTTAAAAGCGGCTTCGCTTTTACTACTGCCCGTAAGTAAGTTATCTATCTAGCTAGTTGTTTTCTAAACTATGCATTGTACTTTAGAAGCTAATTTACTAATATATAATAGCGCCGCCCGTCGTACCGCTACTACGGCACTACCTCCCCCCCGCCTCCCGGCTCCTACGCCTACTCCTACTCCTACTCCGCTAGCCTATAACCCTACGTAAGCATACCTAAGAAGAGAGAGAGACTAAGAAAGACTTAAGAGCTATATAGCTAACATACTACAAAGGAGCGAGCGAGCCGATATAGGAATAGTAACTAATAGGTTACGTAGTCCCGTAGACGATAACGACGACGATAATAATGCCGGGTAAGCAATTCTTTTCTTAAGTAACGATTACTACTAAGAAAACAATTGCTAACCTACGCCCGTAGCTTTCCCCTCCCCGCCGCCGCTAACGACGACGACAATAATAACAACGAAGACGACGAAGCCGGGTAGGTAATTCCTTTCTTAAGTAGCTAGCGCTACTTAGAAAACAATTACTAACCTAGGTATTAATATAGTCCCGTCGCCGCTACCCGCCCGGTTAGCTACTCGCTCGGAAGCGGTACTTTCGAGTACTGTCGCCCGATAGTAACGGATCGCTAGGTAAGTCTCTCCTCCTTCCTTTCCTTTCTAAAGTAGCAGTCGCTACTTAGAAAAGAATCCAAGCTAACTCGCGCGCGTATAGTAGTTGTATACCTTTACCCGCTAGCGCTAGGCTATAGACGCCGTACGCCGCCGCATTACGTACGTTAGGCGCTGCTAGGAACTTAGCGTCTAGCGTACGCCGGCGTACGTACCGTACCTAGCGGCCGGCTAGGCTGCTCGTTGTTTTATGCTACCGCCGGGCCCTAGGTAGGTCTCTCCTTATTTAGTTGCTACTTAGAAAAGAATCTAAGCTAACTCGCGCGCGTATAGTGTTAACGGCACCTATAGCAACTGCCTATAGAGGAATCTACCCGTAGGCGGTTATGTCTAGAGCCCGGTAGGCTAGGCCGGCGGTATTCGAACCTTGCTTTATAGCGATGTAAGACCGCACTAATGTAGAATAATAGCGAAACGCTTACCTTCGGGCTATAAGACGGACGAAGAATCTATCGTTCTGCCCTCCTATTATGCTTCCGCCTCGTAATCTCTAAAGGTAACCGCTTGTCCTCCGTCTAATTGTTTCCTAAAGTGCGACTGCTACCTTAGAAAAGAATCGAGTAGAGATTAAAACGATACTCGAGGAGCTCGTACGACGGCGTTGTTAGCTAACGGCTAGCTCCGTCTACCGGCACCGCGATATGCTCCTATAATCGTTACTCGCTATACTAGTCGCCTATTCTAGTCGGCCGTCCGCATAGCATCGAGAGTGCTAGGTCCAGCCTATAGCCTCTCTAAATTAAAGGTGTCCTCAAATAATAGATTATCTAGCTTCTTAACACGCGATATCGCGACGTAGAATAGAGGTACGTTCTTCCGGCTATTAGAGATGTTAAGGACGACCTACGGAAGGGTTATGCCCTATACCTTATAGACAGTAATAGCGTATGCGAGTCGAACGGGGAACTACGTACGGGTGCGGGTTTCGCCTTTATAGAAGAAGGTTCTCTATTCGAACGACTGTTAGTAGGACTGGAATTTCTTTCTAAAGTGCAATTCGCACTATAGAAAAGAATTATCGCCCTACCTAAGATCGAAAGATAGGAACCACGGCATACTATTTACTACGAAACGAGTACTCCTCGATATACGGTCTATCGTAGCGCGACCTAGGGACGGCGACGAGAAGGCAATACGGCTAATTAGGAGGATCCGCTATTAGCGTAGAGCCTACTTTCTATACGACATTATATAGGCGGCACTCGGTACTATTAACGATACTACGCTCGGTCTAGAGGTTCTATAGGATTATTAGTTTGCAACTAACACTTACATTAACACGGTTCTTAAGGTAGCTAGCCTTAGGGGTAGGTACCTCCGCAGCGACAGCATAACTATTAGAGGCAATGCACGAGAATACGGGCTACCCGCTATCGCGCATACGAGTAAGGTTATAGGCATCGGCATCTACGTTAGTACTATATAGGCGGATCGCGTTCTCGAACTAGCGATAAACGGGGTGTAGAGGATTAAAATTTAACTATAGAGGTAGAGATTTAGCACGCTAAGTATAGTAGGGGTTAATTTCTAAAGTAGTAAAGCTAGCTTAGAAAAGAATTACGGGAATACGGACCTTATAACGAGTAGACAACGTGCTCTAATGCTCGGATGTAACCTCCGTGTTACGAAGACCTTTAAGAGCTATAGCGAACTCCGTACTACCGCTACGCTATCGCTGCTGTATAGTTAACTTAATAGACTTGTTAAATGCACGATACTTCCAAAAGCCCTATAGATTATCTATCGACGGTGTGCTAGCTCCTAGTAGTCGTACTAGTACGTTAGAAAACAGGGCCCTATTGTTAATAGGAGGGAGTTACTAGAAGTTACCGAACAAAAGGACACTAATGCCGCCAAACAGCCTATCGTTAAGGAACGCCTACTTAAGGCGGAGGTCGATATAGTAGAGGGTAGCGAGGCTAACTATACTCTTCTTATCGATAATTAGGTACTTGTGGTCCTTTAGACAACGCTATAGGTCGCTAGTAGGGGCCGAGGGGAGCTTCGTAAAGGACTAATTAATAGGAAGCTTAAACAACGAATAGAGTGTGCTACTATTAATACCGTATGTAGTAGAGCTAGTCGGCGCGGCACGGATAATTACCGAGCTAGTGTACGGTAATAGGACCTAGAAGAAATGCAACGTTAGACTCCTTAGTCCGGTTTACTCTACGGAGTTCTTTTCTAAAGCGGTCTATGCACCTTAGAAAAGAAATACGCACCTGTAAATAGGCCGATAGGGTTTGGATTAGGAATGTTTTCCCGGTACTAGCCCGACTGTCGATATTATATAGCAACTACGGAGGAGCGCTACTACGTATACTAGACTTGTAGTAGTTTATAACCTCGTCGTACACTAGCCGCTACTCGATAGACAACATATCTACTACCTCTAGTAATTAGAAGGGCACCTCCGACTGCTTTAGATACGCACCCTTAGCCCTCTCCTACTAGCCGGATTAATAAATATCCAGCTCCTACCCTAGCAACAGTTCGTCGTCCTACTGCTACTAATAGGTGCTAACGTAGAAGTCCTAATCGTATAGCTAATCCTCGGTCCGCTTACTAAGGTCGTCCGGATCCTTACGTCGTACGGCTAGATTTCGATAAACGGTCTATCTAGTAAGCAACTCGATGCCGCCGCCGATGCTCCGCTCGGGTTCTTAGTCGGTAGGCTTAAACTTATCCTCGTCTAGATTATCGAGAACCTTATCTATATAGTTAAAAGGGTAGCTATGTTCCTCCTACTAATAGCAGCGGTAGGCGTCCGCCTAAGTAGCATAGCTATCGTACGGTAGGATAGGGTACGTACGAAACGGATAGTAGAGGACGATCTTTATACGGTAGAAGTTCTCGTAATCCGGGCTAGTCGACACCGCGGAGTATCTATAAAGATGTAGTTAATTCTTTTCTAAGGTGCTACTTATACTTTAGAAAGAAATACCTTAGTATATAATAGAGTAACCGATTAGTAGCATTAGGCCGAGGCTAAGGGGTTTTGCCCTTCCTATATTTAAAGCTAGTAAGGAACGTAAACAGCGTTACATCCTCGTACGTATTAGGTCTAGCCTTATACTTCTCGAGGGCAGTCCGACTACGTTCGACCTCCTTACTAGCCTTATCGAGCTCGACGGAGGTCCTAAGCTAATCCTTAGAGCGATAGTCGAGGCTAATAGCCTCGCGGCTGCTATACGAGAGTAGTAAGCCGAAGAGGATGTAGGAAACCTCCTACGCTAACTAGTCCCTCTCGGCGATTAAGCGGTTAATAGTCTTATTAGCTAGCGAT